>BHFT01045524.1:0-16774 GCA_004320025.1 Laticauda laticaudata | reverse complement strand
GGGGGGGGAGTTGTTATTGGTACATATAGTTTGATGACTCTTTTGACTTCAAGTAAAAATATGTTTTAATTGTCTTCAACAGTATTGCATCCAGTGAATAGAGATTGCAAATCAAAGGATGAGAGATCGTTGTCTATAAGATCATAGTTGCCTTTTTTTAAGTTATAATTGTGGATTCCGTTGTGATGATTTTTTTGTGGACGTATGTTGAGACAAAAGTCAATCATATTGTGGTCACTGTTGGAAATGAAGATGCTTCTGAAATGAAGAAATGAAGATGCTTCTGGATGATTGAGAATCTCCATAGATATTTGGGATGGAAATTAGAACCAAAGGTGCTATTTTTGAGGGGTCAAAGAGGGGTCAAGAAGGCCATCTATGTCAAAATTGAAAAGCCCTCCTTCAACAGAGGGGGAGGGTGTGTGACATAATCTATCTGCAATCTACCACACAGTTGTTTCAGCAGTGTCAAGAGGGCTCTACATCCATTTGCACCACTCAGGTGATCCTGAGGACACAGACAAATCTCCAGGTGGCCTCAAGGACTCTATAAAAAGAATGCAAATGACCAGCTTTTTGCAAGGAACATAAATCTTTCCCTTCCCCACCATCCAGTCAGCTGAAGAAGCTTCTTGGATGAGAAGCAAAACATCTTCAAAGAAAAACCAGAAAGTCCAGTTGCCTCCTGAAAAAAAAAAAGAAAAGTACCTTTGGAACAATCATATCATAGATGACTGAGAATCTCCACAGACAGATGGAGATTAGAAAACATTTTGGTTCCAGAAAAGAACTTACTGCTGTGTGATATGATAAGATATGATATGATATGATATAATATAATACAATATAATAATATAATAATAAAACAATAACAATAAAACAATAACAGTATAAGATAGAATATAGTACCTCTGCTAATGGTGTTTAAATAGAGATTGGGCAGTCATCTATTGGAAATACTCTGATTTTATGTATGTATATATGTATGGATATATTATGAGAAGGGTGCTTTCTGAGCTTGGTTGTTTCCTTGCAGAAATTTCATTACTCAAACTTGGTAACACCATCAGAACTAGCACTGAGGATGTTACCAAGTTCAGGTAATGAAACCTCTGCAAGGAACAAATTAACATGTCAGAGATCACTAAAGAGCCTTCAAAGTTGAGCTACAAATATTATCCTTTTTTTTTCTCTCTCTCTTCTCTATCATCAATCATCCATCTATCTATCTATCTATCTATCTATCTATCTATCTATCTATCTATCTATCTATCTATCCATTTATCAATCTATTATCTATCTATCTATCTATCTTATATGACACCCATCTTTTCTAGAAATGCCTCTAGTTGGCTTGCAATCAATGTAAACTATGAATAAACATTAAAACAAAAAATAGATGCTGTATAGTGATGGTTTTCTGCAACTGATTAGGGAGTTGGACTAGATGATCTCCTAAAGCCCTTCCAACTCTGACAGTCTTTGAGTCTATCATTCAAAACCATCACTAACTTCCATTAGCTTCCATGAGTGCCATCTCTATAATCATGAGTTCTCTCACCAGGATTTTTGATGTGTGGGAATACTCCTTTCCCCAAAATTTCCTTCTGTCAAAGGATGTAAATGGAACTCTGTTACAGATTATTTTTTACACCAAAATGCCACAATCTGCTGGGATGGATTGAGGAGCAGGAAATGAAGTCTTCTGCCATATGTGGTTCCTTGCTTTAAATAGCTGGCCCTGCTTTTTTGGAAAAGCATGGAGGCAGTGGGAAGAGACATAATTTTAAGGGACTCAAAGAAACTCATAATGGACTTCAAACTATTCCAATTTCTGTTTCATCCTGTTATTCTAATAGCAGCTTGCATGAAAAGGTCTCCCAGCCAAAGCCCACAAGTCAAACTAATAATAATAATGATGATGATAATGGTAATTATTAGCATGAGGCCAGGGTGAAATATTGAGATTCTGCAGCAAGCTGGAAAGTTGCTCCAGTTATTCTGAGAAGAGAAGCAGGAAAATATGACTGGAATGGAATGGAATAGTGGTAGATTAGAATAGAGGTATAGAATAGAAGAATGTGGTGGCTCAGTGGCTAAGACACTGAGCTTGTCTATCAGAAAGGTCGGCAGTTTGAATCCCTAGTGCCACATAATGGAGTGAGCTCCCATTACTTCTCTCAGCTTCTGCCAACCTAGCAGTTCGAAAGCATGTAAAAATGCAAGTAGAAAAATAGGGACCATTTTGGTGGGAAGGAAACAGGTTTACATGCGCCTTTGGCATTCAGTCATGCCGGCCACATGACCATGGAGATGTCTCTGGACAGCGCTGGCTCTTTGGCTTTGTAACAGAGATGAGCACCACCCCCTAGAGCCAGAAATGACTAGCATATATGTGCAAGGGGAACTTTTACCTTTACCTTAGAAAAGAATAGAATTGGCATCCTTCAGTCTCAAGAAACTATGGTATTGTGCTCTGAAAAGAGGTGCTAAAATAGCATTGTGTGCTAAAAAGACCAATTCGAGAGTGGCAATCCCTTCCACACTGAGGACAGATACAGTCTGTCTCCTGTCCAGCCCCTGGATTTCACTGGTTCTGGGACTGCCTCTTTGCCTCAGCCTGCCAAACGAGTCTCTCTGAATTGGAGAAGGCCATGCTGCATCTATAGAATAGAATAGAATAGAATAGAATAGAATAGAATAGAACAGAACAGAACAGAACAGAATAGAATAGAAAATATTGAATGGAACAGAACAGAACAGAATAGAATAGAATAGAAAATATTGAATGGAATGGAACGGAACAGAACAGAAGGAAACAGAACAGAATAGAACAGAAAATATTGAATGGAATGGAATGGAACGGAACAGAACAGAACAGAATGAAACAGAACAGAATAGAATAGAAAATATTGAATGGAACGGAACAGAACAGAACAGAATAGAAAATATGGCGTGAAGTAGAATGGAATGGAATGGAACAGAACATAATAGAAAATGTGGAATGGAATGGAATAGAATAGCACTGACAGCATCAAAGATCCCTCAGATGCAATTTATAATATATCTAAATTTTGAGAGTCAGCCTTTTGCCTGCAATAATCTGTGTCCTCACCCAACTTCAGAAGGATGGAAAGTTGAGTCGACCTTGGGCCATTGAAAATCAAACTTCTGGAACGAACAGTGCGTTAGCCTGCAATATGAAACCACTGCACCACCACAGCTCTTGTACATGGATGGATGGATGGATGGATGGATGGATGGATGGATGGATGGATGGATGGATGGATGGATGGATGGACTGATGGACAGATGGACAGATGGACAGACAGACAGATAGCTGCTCACCTCACATAAGTGACACTGGGAGGCTCACAGTGAAGTAGGTTTAAAAAAACCCCACATAATGTAAATTAATACTCATGACAACTGAGCTTCATAAAATAACCATCAACAAAACCAAGAGACAGGCTTTATGACACATTGAGGACCCTGTTAGGCCCTCCCCCCACAAACAAGAAAGACACATGGTGATTCATCTAAGCCTCCATTTTATTCCCGGCTTGGAACTGGACCTGGGTTTCTCTTCCAACTATTGCCCTCTATAAGCAGTTTATGGCATCAGCATATCCCCCCCCAGCAATCTGGGTCCTCATTTTACTGAACTTTGAAGGGTGGAAAGTTGAGTCAGCCTTGAGCCCATCAGGACTAAATTCCTGGCTATGGGAAGAGTTTGCCTGTAATACTGCAATTTAATGATTGCACCATCAGGGCTTTGTCTGGCAACTCAGCTTGAATGTATGTGTGACAGAAAGAGGGTGAAGACAGCCCCTTCCTAATAATTCTCATAGCATATTCTTAATGTATCTAGTACGGTACTTAACTTTGTCAAGATTCTGTCTACAAGTGTGGAACAATTTTTTAAAAAATCTGCTTAGAAGCAGAAAAAAATCTGCTTCTTCACCCTTTTTCTCTCACACATAGCATTGAAGGTTGACTCAGCCTTCCACTCTTCTGAGGTCAGTAAAATGAGGACCCAGACTGTTGGGGGCAAGATACTGACCTTATGGGCAGAGGTGGTATTTGGCAGGTTCTGACCAATTCTGGAGAACCAATAGCAGAAATTTTGAATAGTTTGGAGTACTGGCAAATACCACTTCTGACTGGCCCTGCCCCCACTTCTCTGCCTCCCATCAAGTCCCAGCTAATTGGCTGGGTCTTCTTTTGTTGTCCTGCACAGGAGAATGGAGATGGAAAGCAGGTTATTGAGGTGGGGAGAGAATGGGATTTTGCAGTAACCTTCCAAAAGCAGTAGGGTGGGAATGGAGATTTTGCATTATCCTTCCCCTGCCATGCCCACTAAACCACACCACATCCACCAAGCCATGCCATGACCACCAAGCCACGCTCACAGAACTGGTAGTATGAAATTTTGAATCCCACTACTGCCTGTGGGCTGTTTAGAGAGGGCTGCAAAGCACTATGAAGTTGAATGTAAGTCAGCTCTTGCTGCTTTGAAAAAGAGTATCAAAGTGGAGGCCAATATTATCTCCACAGAATTATATTCCCCAAAATTTTTGTTGTTAAGAATGAAAAAAAAAAGTGATTACAAATCCATGCTCAGAGAAAGTTTTGCCTTACTAGACACTTAATGTTCAATGTGGTTGCTTTTGTGGTGTGGAGACAATAACTTGGTCCTCAACATCAGTAAGACCAAGGAGCTTATAGTGGATGATAGAAGGAACAGATCAGACTTCCAGCCCTTGCTTATCAATGGAGACCGAGTGGAGCAAATGGCCAGTTTTAAGTTTCTGGGTGATACCCTAAAAGAGTACCTGGCCTGGGGTGCTCACATTGCAGCACTGATCAAAAGGGCCCAGCAGAGATTATACTACCTAAGGCTTCTCAGAAAACAACAACTGAATGGACAACTGCTGGTGATCTTCTACTACTGCACCATAGAGAGTATCTTAACTTACTGCACCTCTGTATGGTTTGCCAATTGCACAGGGGCAGATAGGAAAGCACTCCAGAGGGTTAACGTCATTGCCCAGAAGACCATGAGTTGTCCTCTCCCCTCTTTGGAAGAGTTTTATAGCTCCCGCTGCCTTAAAAAAGTTCAAAACATTCTCAAAGATCCATCTCATCCTGGGAACCCCTTTTTTGACCTATTACCATCTGGCAGACGGTACAGAATAATAAAAACAAGGACAAATAGGCTGAAAAACAGCTTCTATCCCAGGGCAGGAGCTCTTTTGAATTCTGCTGTATAGTACAGGGTTGGTGTGGTGTCAGGGGTTTCCGGTTCAATGCGTGAAGGGTAAAAAGGATGTGTGTTTGTGTTTATTTTCATGGTCATGGTCATGATGTACACTGAAGATGCTGTTTAATTTTGTTGTATGAGGTGCAATGACAATAAAGTAAACTAAACTAAACTAAACTAAAATCAGATGGTGAAGATAGCTTCTATCTGTCACCCCAGTATGCTTTCATTCAGTTAATTTGCACTTCAAAGCAAAGTCGATAGTTCTTGCTATCAACATTCAATTGGGCATATTTCCATTTTCATAGCATCTCATTACAAAAGGATGGAGGGAAAACTCTTCTCATTTGTAAATGCCCTCATTGGAAAGAACCAGGGTGGAATCATAAAGAAATGACCAGCGTTGCAGAGATACAAGATTCACAAGAAGCCAGAAGAAGCGAAGCATTGAGCAGTCACTGATTGATGGGGTTTGAGAGGCTGCCCAAAGAAGGGGGTCAAGCTATTCTCCAAAGCACCAGAAGGCAGGACAAGAAGCAATGGATGGAAACTAATCAAGGACAGAAGCAACCTAAAACTAAGGAGAAACTTCCTAATGTTGAGAACAACTGATCAGTGGAACAACTTGCCTTCAGACATTGCAGGTGCTCCATCACTGGTGGCATTTAAGAAAAGACTGGATAACCTCTTGTCTGAAATGCTCAATCAGGGGTTGGAGTAGAAGACCTCTGAGGTCCCTTTCCAACGCTCTTATGTTATGTTCTAATTAGAATCCAGAGTTTCTGGGACAACATCCTCAGCAACGTGGTAGTCCTCCACTGAATGTACTCAAACAGTCACTGGAGAAATGGAGGAATAGAATATATCTGATCTTTTGAGCATGTTGAGACAGTGAAGAGTCTTGTTTGTTAAAGGCTATTTTAGGGAAGGAGTTGCACTCTTTATTTGGGGGAGGGGAGAGAAACAGTCTCAGGTGCATCAATACCTTTTGGCAATCCTATCTCTCAGCCTTTCTTTTGCAAAGAAGTAAACAATATCCCATTAGACCTCCATAATGGCATTTATGAGTATCCAAACACCTGTGTCCCATTATGTTTAGAGTGTCTAGCTGCATTTTATTTTTGGTATACCCAAGGACAACAGATATGAGGCACATCTGCTTGCAAAATTCAGTGGATCTGTTCAAAACTTGCCAATTTCAGCCCAATAGAGGAGGGGGAGGGGGAGGAGGGAGAGGAGGAGGAGGAGGAGGAGGAGGAGGAAAGAGAGTAAGGAAGAAGGAGAGAGGCAGGGAGGGAGGAGTGGAAAAAGGGAATGAGAAAGAGAAGCAGGGAAGGAAGGAACATAGGAAAGTGTTAAGGAAGGAAGGAGAAGAAAAGAGAGTGAGAAAGAGGGAGGAAGGGAAGCAGGGAAGAAAGGTAATAAAGTGTTAAGGAAGGAAGGAAGAAGGAAGGAGAGGAAAAATAGAAACTGAGAAGGAAAGGGAGGACAGAGGGAGAAAAGTAGAGAAATAGGGGAAAAAGGGAGAGTGAAAAAGGGAGGAAGGGAAGCAGGGAGGCAGGAAGGAAGGAAGGAAGGAAGGAAGGAAGGAAGGAAGGAAGGAAGGAAGGAAGGAAGGACCATAAACTGTCACCTCAATATATTTTTCTGTGGTTTTGATTTGCATTTATATACATATTCTCATTTTCAGAATAAATCCTGTATGTTTTTCTGCCTGGGTGAGTTTTTGCTCTGGGCCTCCCCATTTCATCGGCTTGGTAGCTTGCAATTTCATGACCTGCTTGTTTGTATAAAAAAAAAAAGGGGGGGGGACATTACAGCATCAAAGATTTAAAATAACCCACAGAATGCAGATGGTCTGAACTAAAAAAAGTTCACTCAAAATATTTTGAGAACACAGACGCAGTGCGAGTACATGGGGCTTGTTAATGACGATCACATACAATGTGTAACATATGTGGATTTTTTGTAAGCATGGAAGAATTGGAAATGAGCCCCAGCATTTCTGGATCAAAAGTTGGAGGTGATATAATTGCAACATTTGACTTGAACTTTAGTTTTCCCATATTTTTAGCACTATCTCATTATTCCTCTTCATTAGTGGCTTAACTAACCCTTCCATTCTCCCTCCCTCCCTCTCACCTCCCTCCTTTCCTTTTCTCTTCTTTCCTCCATCTCCTCCCTCCTTCCTTCTTTCCTTCCTTCTTCTCATCTTCCTTTCCTCCTTTCATCCCTCCCTCTGTCCTCTTTTCTTCCTGTTTTCCTTTCTCTCACCTATCTCCTTTCCTTTCCTCCCTCCCCTTTCTTGTTCTCTCTTTACTCCCTTCCCTTTCCTCCCTTCATCTTTCCCTCTCCTCCTGTTTTCCTCATTCCTTCCTTTCCTCTCTTTGTCTGTCCCACTTTTCCTTCCTTCCTTCCTTCCTTCCTTCCTTCCTTCCTTCCTTCCTTCCTTCCTTCCTTCTTTCCTTCCTTCCTTTTATCACAACAATTCAAATGCTCTACTACCAGTCTCTAGAAATCCAAAACCCATCGTGAAAGAGAACAAAAAAGAACAATACTAGATTTATTTTGCAATTTGATCTTGCTTCCATTTTTTTTTTCCATTCCTTCCATATTAAGCAAAGAGGGAGAAAACTCATCTAGGCATCCTTTATTTTCATTATTATTTCCCCCACCCACGCTAAATTCCTTTGGTGAACTGGGATGCCATTTAAAAATATAATACTGCAAATAATTAAGTATAGCCATTTCTCCATGGAGTTATGATGACAATGATTGTAGAAATTTTGCTCCCCACACTTCTTTAAAAAGTATCCTGAATTTGCAAAAGGGGCGGTTTGTGATTAGGAAGCACTGTGGAATGGAAAGGAGATGTCAACAAACTAAATTCACATGGTTATGTGTGTAAGTACAGAATTCATTACTATCCACACTTGACTGCAACATGAACAATAGAAAATAATATTTGTAGCTCAGGGTTCTCCTGTGGGATGTTGTTGCTCTCTGAACCTGGTTGTTTTCTTACAGACATTTCATTTACAAGCTAGGTTACATCATCAGTGTTAGAAGGGAGTGTGGGCTTGCTTTATGTTTATATGTACAAGTGGCTTGGCCTGTTAGTGTTGGTGGGAGTGTTCTTAGTGGCTCCTTGATTTATCTGTTGTTTACTGAAGTGGTCAAAACAACATGAGCGACAATAGATGCGATGCATAACTGGGATTTCTGTGTTTTCTAGGCCTGGGCAAATGAAACTTTTAGAAAAATGCATTGATCTACATTTTTGTCCTTTTCCCAACCCCTGAGCTTCAACCTGGGCAATTTGTGTGCTGTGAAGGCTTGTAGTTGCTAGGAGAGAATGTCAAAGGCCAGATCTTTCTCGGTGCTGTAGTTGGGAAGCCAAAATATCCCATTGCTTGTATGCGACTCCCTTCGGGACTACAGAAACTGCAGCTTATAACAGAGGATCTCAATCAGTTTGACCCCATAAGAGAACCTCTCAGTAGGAGAATTATTAGCTACGTTAGCCACACTCTTCGAACTAACCTTATTTCTCACGAAACATCCAGGGTGATGAATTATTTTTAATATCAAGGGACAGTGCCTGCCATTGTACTTACATGCTGTTATTTCCCACATCAGAGATTGCAGAAGGCGAGTTGCTGATCAGGCAGGATTTGACCATCCTAAGGGGCATTTGGAAGGAAATCCAACAGAGAGATCAGATTGTTTGAGGAGAGCTGAAAAAATAAACGGATTGCTGCACGCAATCCTTTCTTTCAGGGGATCTTGACCAGGTAAGGTAAAGATTTAAGGTTCCCCTCACACATATGTGCTAATCATTTCCGGCTCTAGGGGGGCGAACTCATCTCTGTTTCAAAGTCAAAGAGTATTTCTCACACTTACGATCTTTGCAGGGTTCCCATGGTAATGTGATCAAAATTCAGAAGCTTGGCAACTGACTCATACTTATGACCGTGTCCCAAGATCATGTAATCAATCACCTTTGGTTTCCTTCTGCCAAGCCAAGTCAATGGAGAAGCCATTTAACAACCAGGTTATTAACTTAACAACTGCATTGATACACTGAACAACTTTGGCAAGAAAACTCGTAAAATGGGTTAAAATTCATTTCACAGCTGACTCACTTAGCAGATGAAATTTTGGGCTCAATTGAGGTCATAAGTCGAGGATTTCTTACATATTGTATTGTCATATATCATATGTGGTATGCGACAATACAATATATCAGAAATCCTGCACACACAGATAACAGATAATCAGAGCTGGAAGGGATCTTATCGGTCATCTAGTCCAACCCCCCACCCAAGTGGGAGACCCTACACCATTTCTGACAGATGGCAGTCCAATCTCTTTTTCAAAGTCTCAGGTGATGGTGCTCCCACAATTTCCAAGGGCAACTTCTATTCCATTGGTTGATTGTCCCCACTGTCAGAAAATTTATCCTTATTTCCCAGTTAACAGATAACAGATAATCAAAGTTGGAAGGGACCTTATAGGTCATCTAGTCCAACCCTCTGCCCAAGCGGGAGACCCTACACCATTTCTGACAAATGGCAGGCCAATCTCTTCTTGAAAGCTGCCAGGGATGAAGCTCCCACAACTTCTGAAGGCAAATTCTGTTGATTGTTCTCTCTTTCAGAAAGTTTCTCCTTAATTCCAGGTTGAATCTCTCCTTGTTCAGTTTCTATCCATTATTCCTTGTCTGTCCTATAGGCACACACATACACACACACAGACACAAATATATAAAATAAAATCTGCTGATGCTTTATTTAAACAAATATTGTTATATTCGTGATTACATGACCTTTGTATGTGTCATACACTACATAAAAAAACAGGTTATAAACTTGTGAGCATTCCTACAGGTTGGCATTTCAAAGCCAATGGATTCTGCAGCAAATCAAATGATTTGTGAGAAATATTTCATTTCGCCTGTGATTTTCCCTATCATGGGCTGTGATTTAAAAAAAAAAAGTTGAGATGATAGGCATGATCATACCCCCATTGTCACTTTCAGCAGCGTGAAGATACAATGGAAGGAGAATCATGGTTGAGTAGAAACAAGTAGAGGGAGGCTGTTTCCATCACTGTGATGTCAGCTATTATTGACTGGTTTCCCCCCCCCCCCCTCCTTTCCAGATGGATTGGGAAGAGAAGTTTCTCAGAAATCAGCCTTCTTCATCTTATTTTTCCTCCTCCTCCTCTTCTTGTTCCACTTTTTCATCCTCCTCCTCTTCCTCCTCATTCTCCTCCTTCCCTTCCTCTTCCTCTTCTTCCTTCTTCTCCTCTTCCTCTTCCCTCTCATCTTATTCTTCCTCTTCCTCCTCTTCTTCTTGTTCTACTTTCTCATCCTTCTTCCCTTCCTCCTCATTCTCCTCCTCTTCCTTCTCCTCTTCCCCTCCTCTTCCTCCTCTTCCTTCTTCTCCTCTTCCTCTTCCACCTCATCTTATTTTTCCTCCTCCTCTTCTTCTTGTTCCACTTTCTCACCCTCCTTCCCTTTCTCCTCATTTTCCTCCTCTTTCTCCTCTTCCCCTCCTCTTCCTCTTCCTCCTCTTCCTTCTTCTCCTTTTCCTCCTCATCTTATTGCTCCTTCTCTTCTTCTTGTTGTTCCACTTTCTCCTCCTTCTCCCCTTCCTCCTCACTCTCCTCCTCCTCCTTCTCCTTTCTGCCTCCTCCTCTTCCAGAAAAATATATATAAATATATATATATAATATATAAATAGCAAGTCTAAAAGTGTAAAATATACAGATAGTGAGATGCAAACAAGGGATTCTGAAATGCTGTAGAGATTAGAGTTTTCCAATATATCATTAATTTGTTTCTCATGTGAGCCCTCCGTTCCAACCTTAGCCAGGTCTGACTCTGCTTAACCAGCAAAGTGAACCAAGTGATGTAACTCACTCCAACTTCCTCACATATATTCATTCTTTATTCTCTTTCCTAAAACTCCATATGAGTTTCAAAAGAAAGAAAATGTGCTTCCTTTCTCCAGGGAATGGCAATGGGTTACAGCATGCAAAGTTCACCTGTTTTCCAATAATTGCTGTGATGTAAGGTTGAAGGGAATATATATTTTGTGAACTTAGAAGCGACAAGTGTATTGATTTTTGTACCCCCCCCCCTTCTCCGTCTTCTCCTACTTATTTTTCCAGAAATGTTATTGCAAATTATCAGCCTTTAAAAAAAAAACCTCAATGTTCTTCATTCTACTGCATAAGATACACACCATTTTCCTTTCCTTTTCTTCCATGCTTCATTGTCCATGTGTTATTGGGAGGTAGAAGAAAATCTGCTGGTTAACTTTAGAACAACCTTGAACAATGTTGTCTCTTTATCAGCAACCCAGGCAGAAACTGCATAACAAACAAGCAAGAAAGCAAGCAAACAAAAGAAAAAGAAAAAGCATTCCTATTGCCCACCACACAGTCAAGCTTCCATTATCACAAGAGAGGATGTCTATAGATTAAAGAGATAGATAGATTAACAGAATTGGAAGGGACCTTGTAGGTCATCCAGTCCAATCCCCCACCCAAGCAGGAGACCCGACACCATTTCTGACAAATGAGTCCAATCTCTTCTTGAAAGCCTCCAGTGATGAAGCTCCCATAACTTCTGAAGGCAACTTCTGTTCCACTGGTTGATTGTTCTCCCTCTCAGAAAGTTTCTTCTTATTTCTAAGTTGAATCTCTCCATGATCAGTTTCCATCCATTAATCCTTGTCTGGCTTTTGGGTGCTTTAGAAAATAGCTACTGGGGAAGGAGGGGAGACATCGTCGGGGAGTTTATAACCTTCTGACGATAGGACAGTCCCCTGGTCCTTCTCTTCGCTAGACGAGCCATGCCCAGTTCCTGTAATCGTTCTTCATATGTTTTAGTCTCCAGTCCCCCAATCATCCTGGTTGCTCTTCTTTGCACTTTTTCTAGAGATTCTCCATCATCCAGGTCATGGTGGTCCCAAAGCAGAGGTGGTATTCAGCAGGTTCTGATCGGTTCTGGAGAACCAGTAGCAGAAGTTTTGAGTAGTTCCGAGAGCCAGTAAATGCCACCTCTGACTGGCCCTGCCCCATCTATTCTCTGCCTCCCATTGTGTCCCAGCTGATCGGCTGGGTCTTCTTTACCTCCCTGCCCAGGAGAATGGAGCTGGAAAGCAAGTTAGTGGGGTGGGGAGGGGAGGGAATGGGGATTTTGCAGTATCCTTTCCAGAGGTGATCTTCAGCAGGTTCTGACCAATTCTGGAGAACCAGTAGCGGAAATTCTGAGTAGTTCGGAGAACTGGAAAATCCCATCTCTGACTGGAGATTTGACAGTATCCTTCCCCTGCCACGCCCACCAAGTCACATCCACAAACCAGTAGTAAAAAAATTTGAATCCCACCACTGGTGTGCATACCCAAAATGCAAGGTGTGCCCTCACCCTGCATGTAGAAAAGGACCACGGAAGTCACAGAGGTTGACTTCCAATTAGCTCAATGGAGGCATCTAAATTAAAACATCTGAGATGGATAGATGATCAACCTCCTCTTGTGGATGCCTCCCAGATACCAGAATATTCACCAAAATTTCTGTTGCTAAATTTGTTTTATGGTTGGAAGAGGTTTTACCACCTTTCTTGCTCCAGTTAAGTGAATCGCTGCAGTTAGTAACCCGGTTGTTCAATGAATATGGGTTTCCCATTGACTCTGCTTGCCAGAAAATTCCAAAAGGGATCACATGACCCTGGAATATGGCAACTGTCAAAAACATGAGCCAGTTGCCAAGTGTCTGAATTTTGATAATGGGGATGCTACAAAGTTTGTAAGTGTGAAACAAAAGAACTGAAAGTTACAACAAAGGTTCTAACTTTCTTGCCATGGTTGTTAAGTGAATCGCTGCAGCTAGTAAGTAAGTTAGTAACTCAGTAGTTAAGTGAATCTAGCTTCCATGTTGCCTTGGCTTGTCAGAAGGTCACAGTAGAATGAGATGGGAGTCAACTGACAAGCATCTGGATTTTGATCATGTGACCCTTGGGGTGTGACGGCCACAAGTGTGAAACAATAGCCATAAGTTTCTTGTTTTCAGTGCAGTTGTAAGGTCATGAAATGAACCGTTGTAAGACAAGGACTATCTGTATTTGTCTTGGAGAGGTGACAATGTATTAACCCCTTGTTGTGTTTTGTTTCTTGTGTTTTACAGGCCATGTTTTTTTCAAGGGGGGAACCTGTCAGCTTTAGAAGCCATATTGGAATCTCCCGCTTCCTCACTGCCACATTCTTGAGCCTGGGAAAGTGGGAGGGGGGAAGTTCTTGGAGTGTATGTGGTAATACACATAATAGCATTCTTCTAAATCAAGGTCATGCTATTCGGCACCTAGGTGAGGGCATGTCTCAAGTTGGGGCAGGTGGTGATTGGGGCATGTGATGTGATGATGGGTGCAAGGGGTGGATTTGTAGTTTTTACTTATTGCAAGGAAGCCCGGACCTTTCAGATTCAGGATTCCTCAGTTGTGACAGTTTACTATCCAAATAAAAAGAACCTTTGAGAAGATGTCTGTGTCAGAGTTATTGGTTGGAGTGGAGGTTTGCTGGACCGCTGACACTTGGATCACCTCCTTGATGGAAGTTTATCATGTCAGATGCTTGTCCATGTTGATTCTTGGTCATCCAGGTCATGGTTGTCCAAAGGTGCTTTTTTCAAGAGGCAACTAGACTTTCTGGTTTTTCTTTGAAGTCGTTTCACTTCTCATCCAAGAAGTTTCTTCAGCTCTGTGAGATGTCCAATGCTTCTGTCACTCTTTATGGGCAGAACTTCAACCTTGTTTCTTGAAGCTGAAAATCCTCTCTGGTTTCAAATAATCTGGACACGCTCTGGACATCTCTCAGTCATTTTAAGTAGTTGAGTCTGTTTAGCCTTGAGGAAAGGTGTCTGTTGGAAGATAAAACAGAAAGCTTCAAAAGCAGAAAGACCATCACACAGGAGAAACTCAAGATCAATTCTTTCTCATTTCTGCAACTAGGAGAGAGAATAATGGGGAAAAAGTCACAGGAAAACACGTAAGTGTTTGAGAAAAATCTCTTCACATAGGTACAGTGTGGCCCTTGGCGCTCTCTCAGCTTGGTGATTTTCTTGCAATGCTACATTAACAAAGTATCTAACATCAACGTGTTAGCACTGATGATGTTGGGTACTGGAACATCTGCAAGAAAATCACTAAGCTCAGAGAGCACCAAGGGCCACACAGTTCAACCCTGAGCGACAAATATTTTATTCTACTAGTACACATGATCTTTCTAAGAGATTGGACAAGCATTTGTCTGAAATGGTATAGGGTTTCCTGCCTAAGCACGGGGTTGGACTAGAAGACCTCCAAGGTCCCTTCCAACTCTGTCATTCTGCTACACTCCCCATGGTGTCTCTAATTGTATTTTCCAAAGCAGCTGAACACAGAACATGAAACAATCATCAAGAAGGGATTCAACCTGGAAATGAGAAAGTTTCTGACAGGGAGAACAATCAACCGATGGAACATAAGTTGCCTTCAGAAGTTGTGGGAGCTTCATCCCTGGAGTCAAGGTTCTTCTCTAACCTGACGGTAAACAGTCTTTACCACATCCCAGAGGGTGAACCCGTCCCCAACCTGATCTACACCGACAAGATCCCTTCCAACTCTTGTTATTCTATTCTGTTGTAAATAGGGAGATAAATCTTGACTCTCTCTCTCTCTTTCTCTCTCTCCCCCTCTCTCTCTCATCTATTGCTTCCCCTATTACATCATTATCTTGCTTTTGCAAATTCCAGATGCATTGTGTCTGATGGAAAGTCACCCTGCGTCAATGAATCCTGATGTGCTCCCTGACAGTAGAAAGTGACTTGGGTGTTTGACATCTCAGGTTTCAAGGTTGCTGGTCCTGCAATCACTTGTTAAAATTGAATATTGTACATTGCTCCCTGCCAACACAGTTCAGCTCCCAATAATTATTTGGATCATATTGTGTCTGGATTTTATTTTCTCATGAGAGAGATGGGGCAGAGGATGGATGTACATTTCAATGCTGAGTTCAGCGAGAAGGAGGTGATTCTTCTTCTTCTTCTTCTTCTTCTTCTTCTTCTTCTTCTTCTTCTTCTTCTTCTTCTTCTTCTTCTTCTTCTTCTCTTCCTCCTCCTCCTCCTCCTCCTCCTCATCATCATCATCATCTCCATAAACCCCACTGTGGAAGAAAAGTATTGTGCAGTCCTTGATGCTCTCTGAACTTGTTTTCTTGTAGACGTCTCATTACCCAACTAGGTAACATCATCAGTGCCTACTTGTATAATGAAACATTTGCAGGAAAACAAGCTCAAGAGAGAACCAAGGACCCTGCAGTTCAACCCGGAGCTACAAAGATCCTCTTCTATTGCCAGTATTGAGCTTCTCAGTTCCAGTCCCAAATTGCTTCTCACTTTTCTTTTCACCCAACTTCACTCAGCAAAGTTATCATCTCTCTTTTCCCCAAGGCATTTCTGGATGAAGGATCCATTCTATGCAGAGGAAAATGGATCTTTACTGCTGACTTAATATATGTCTGGTGCTTAAATAGTATTGACAATGACATTTAAAATATTATATCGCTCATCCACAGTCAACTTTATCCTGACAATTCTGCCTTAGGAAATTCTTGCAGCTAACTTTGAAAGGGCTGTAAACTTTTTAATCCCCTGTTTGCTTCCTGGGGTACATAAATATAGAAAGAAATGGTGTCTTGATACAGCAGCTTCCTTCTCACTTCTCCGTAAAGCCATTGTTATGACTGATGAATAGGGAAAACCATACAGAAATTTAGAATTCTGACCTTTTAAAGCATAGATAGATAAATCTGGTCGCCATCAACAGAAGAGCTGGAGACAATGCAAATATCCATGATACTCTTGTTCCCATTAAGAAAAGGGCAGAGGTACTGATCAAAGGAAGGAAGGAAGACAGAGAAGGAAAAAAAGGTAAAATATCTTGAAGTCAATGTCCCAATGAGTTAATTAATTCAGTTTCCTTTTAAAAGAATAATATGACTGGGAGGAAAAGAAAGAAAAGCAAAACAATGGACACAATCTACATAGACATAAAGACTACATAAAGCCTTGGATTCAGTGGTACACGACAAACTGCTCCTAAAACTAAAATCTGATGGTATCTCTGGTCACCTGCATAACTGGATCGAAGCATTTCTGTCAAACAGACATCAAATGGTCAAAATTGGGAGCGTCCTATCAAATTCTGTACCTATCAAGAGTGGTGTCCCCCAAGGGTTCCAGGACCAACTCTCTTCATACTCTACATAAATGACCTCTATGATCATATTAAGAACAACTGTGTCCTCTTCGCTGATGATGTAAAGCTGTTCAATACCACAGACAATACTGCTACCTTTCAAAAAGATCTTGACTATGTATCAGAATGGTAAAACAAATGGCAACTTCAAATCTCAACAAATAAATGCTCCGTCTTACATATTGGCAAAAAAAAATCAGAAAATAAAA
>BHFT01045523.1:0-32590 GCA_004320025.1 Laticauda laticaudata | reverse complement strand
AGGAAAGGAAAGGAAAGGAAAGGAAAGGAAAGGAAAGGAAAGGAAAGGAAAGGAAAGGAAAGGAAAGGAAGAGAGAGTTAGAGGCTGGATGATGGTGGGTGATGGGTGGAGGATGGATGAGGAAGGTAGGAAGTTAGGAACATAGGAAGATAGGGACATATGGAGAGGGGGAGGAAAGGGGGGGTGGTACGAAGGATTTCTTGAATAAACCAAATATTTACCACACTGTATCCGAGGATGGCCAAACAGATGCTTTTAAATGCAAAGGTTGTTACAAGAATAATCTCCATGTGTGCTCTGTCAGAGATGGAAGTGTGAGCATCATTTTTCATTTTTAAATGGACCACCGTATGTACATGCTCAAAGATACACATTCAAAAAACAATAACAGCCTACTCACCAGAATGCTTTAAGTGCTACATAGGCATCAAATATACCCAAATGAAAGATATACAGTATATTGTGTACATACCAAGGAGATAGCAGACTAGAATAACAGAATAGCAAAGTTGGAAGGGACCTTGGAGATCTTCTAGTTCAATCCCCTGCTCGAACAGGAAACCCTGTAAAATTTCAGAACAATCATTGTCCAAACTCTTCTTAAAAACCTTCAGTGATGGAGCATCCACAACTTCTGGAGACAAGCAGTTCCACTGATTAATTATTCTGACAACTGGAACATTGGGTGGTATCAATCCTGAATCAGCATATGCCATAATAAGAGGGTTCAACTAGGACCAATCAAATGAGACTCTACCTCTTTGAACAAGTTGGATTGGAAGAAGATGAATAAAATGGTTTCCAGCGTCTCCCTTGAATAGCTTCTACTCAGGATTCTTGCTCAAATCCATGTGCATGTATTTCATGCATGTGCATGAAAGCTCCATGGAATATGTTCATTCTGGACCAGGAAGTTTGAAATCCTCTATTGGGATGAGGATGGGTAGAGAGAGCAGAGAAAGCAAGCGGTTAGAACATAGAGTAACAGAGTTAGAAAGGTGTAGTTTTTCCTCTCAACAATCATTCAATCAGAATAGAGCTGGAAGGGACTTTGGAGGACTTCTAGTCCAACCCCATGCTTGAGCAGGAGACCTTAAAACTTTCCAAAGGGTTGTCCAGTCTGTTTTTGAAAGCCTCCAGTGATGAAGCACCCACAAATTCTGAAGGCAAGCTATTTCATTGGTTAATTGTCCACACTGTTAGGAAGTTTCTCTTTAGTTCTAGGTTGCTTTTCTCCTTGAGTAGTTTCTATCCATTGTTTCTTCTCTTGCCTTCTGGTGCTTTGGACAATAAGTTGGCCCCTCTTCTTTGTGGCAGCCCCTCAAATACTGGAATACTGCTACCATGTCCCTCCTAGACCTTCTCTCTAGACTAGCCAAACCCAAATCCTGCAACTATTCTTCACATGCTTTAGTCTCCAGGCCTTTAATCATCTAAGTTACTCTACGTTACTTAGTTACTGTTCCATTGGTTGATTGTTCTCCCTGTCAGGAAATTTCCCCTTAGTTCTAGGTTGGTTTTCTCCTCGGTTAGTTTCCATCCATTGTTTCTCATCTTGCCTTCAGATGCTCTGGGAAATAGTTTGACCCCACCCTCATCTTTGTAGGAGCCCCTCAAATATTGGAACACTGCTTTCATGTCTTTCCAAGTCTTTCTTTTTCTTAAGCCCATGTCACACTGCACCAACGGATGGAAAGAGGATGTAAAATGGAGAGAAACACTTGCCATCCGTTGGTTAACGTGATTCATCCGTTCTGTACTCACTGCCGTCCATTTTTCATCCTCTCTATCCATACAGCATCCGTCTATTCACATTTCATCGCTCAAAAAGTATGAGCTGCTCAAAACTTTTTGAGTGGAAAATGTATCCAACGCGTCCGTACTGCATCCGCTACGCATACAGGGAACATTCGTTCTACATTCCGTCGTCATCCGTTAGCGCATCCGCTATATCCGCTAGGCATCCGCTGTGCATCCGCTGCAACTCAAATCCACTCCAAGAGGAAAACGGACACAGGGAGGAAGTGAAAGGATGCGGAAGGGACGCGCCAGCGTTAGTAGCATAGACGGAGAAAGGATGAAAGCGGGATGCAGCTTGCAAAGAAAAGCATTTAAAACGGAAAAAACGTTCGCAGAGGGGACCTATCTCGGATGTTAAGGATGTCTAGAGGATGCCTAGAGGATGCAAAAGGACACCTAGTGGAAAACCTATATTGCCTATAAAAAGGGGGAGGGAACTCACCTGGATCTCACTTTCAGTCCAGCAGCCCTGCGGTGCAGACCTCTTCAGCCTACCATCTGGCTCTTGCTCTTCCACAGCATCCAGTCATCTCCACCATGGATCTTAACACAGTCCTTCTGGTAGCCACCATCGTTCTGCAGCAGTGCGAAGCCATCTACAGCTCTTTCAACTGTTCTACAGGAAGAAAAGGATGTGGCAAGAGTGTCTGGGTCCGAAGATGGATCAGGAGAAGAGCAGAGTACGGACTGTACAACAAGCTGATGGTGGAGCTGAGAACGAAGACCCTCGGTGCATTCCAGAACTCATGAGGATGCCCCAGCCATGTTTGACGAAAGTTGTGGAGTGGCTGAAACCCAGGTTGACCAAGGCAAACACCAACTTCCAGCCCAGCCTGGACCTGGGATCAAGGTGGAACTGACTCTGCGCACCTGGCTCAGGGACCACTACAGGAGCATGCACTACAGCTGGAGGGTGTCACCTCAGCACCATCAGCTTTGTTGTCAGAGAAGTGGTACAGGCCATCATCGAAGAATACAAAGGAGGAGCTCCTCCCATAGCCCTCCACTGAAGAAGGATGGAAGAAAGTTGCAGAGCAGTGGGATCAGAAGTGGAACTTCCCCCACACCGTTGGAGCCATAGATGGGAGCACATGGCCTGCAAAGCTCCAGCCTAGTCAGGGTCCACTTATTTTCAACTACAATGGCTTCTTCAGCATCAATCCTCTTCGCCATACGTCAGATGCTGACAACAAGTTCATGTACAACGATGCTTCATGGCAACGGGTCAGCTTCAAGATGCCCAGGAATACAATGCCAGTGACCTCAAGCAGGGGCTGGAATGCAAAACTCATCATGGCTTCCCAGATCCAGACCCCCTGCCCAATGCACACAGTAGATTGGCCCTATTCATATGGGGGGATGACGCCTTCTCCCTCAGAACCTACCTCATGAAGCCCTACCCTTCCAGACTCCTCACCCGTGAAGAGAGGATCTTCAACTACAGGCTGTCCAGGGCAAGGCGGGGTGGTGGGAACGCCTTTGGTATCCTGGCCAACAGGTTCCAGGTACTTCTCACCACCATGCGGGTATCGCCCAGAGACCGTGAGAAGGATCATGGAAAGCTTGCTGCATCTGCACAATCTCATGCGCACCCGCTACCCAGTGTTGCAGAACAGGCTCGTGGACCTCCAAACAGGCAATGGGGACATGGAGCCTGGTGAATGGAGGCAAAGGCGAAACCTATGATAGTAGATACATTAAGCGATATGCAAGGCCCCAACAGAGCTTCACGTGAAGGGAAGAAGCAGCGCAACTTCCTGAGACACTGTGCAACTCCCCAGCTAGAGCAGGAGTGGCAAGACAAGATGATAGATGATTAATGGATGCTCCTTCAGCCTGTCTCATCACACTGATGAGATTGGGCCATGTATGTTCGGTGGCCTACAATGAACAGGGCATTTAATAAAAGTTGTGTTTATGTTGACATGTGTGGATGATTGATTACATTATATTGATAAATAAAGGGCCATGGTGTGTGCACCTGGGAGGGTGGACCATACAGTCCCACAATGCTTGCACTGGAGGTTTATCTATCCCACCAGCTATTACCATCCAAAGGTATCCCTGCCCATCCCACTGCTATCCTTACCCATCCCCACAAGCATGCAAAGGCTTAAACCATTTCTAAAAGTTTCACCAAAGACTTTATGACAAAAATAATGAAGCAAGCATGTGAAGCAAAGATAATCTTTATTAATAAACAAGCTGTAAAAGAAAAAATGACCCAAGTCAAGTTTCCAAAGGCAAAAGTAAAGCCACCAGTCTCTGCACTCTTCTTGGTCACTCTGAGGCCTGCCCAGTCTCAGGGGTGAAGTGTCAGGTGCTGTGGAGGTGGCTGCTGCTGGAGTGCTGGTCTGAGACACCATTGGGGTGCCTGGCCCGAAGAGGACAACAGGGGACCGGTGTGTTGAGGAAGCTCTCAGACAGATGGCTCAGCCCGTGATGTTGAGAGCCCTTCCTCCCATGACATGGGGTGTCAGCCCCAATAACGATGACAGATGTACTGGGGCCGGGGCTTGGCTGTTGGGGTGAGGAAGGAGCCAGTGTAGTCGCGGCCTGTCTGCGTCTGCAGCTGGGTGAGGACTGCATCTGTGGCGTGGGATGGCATCTGTGGTGTGGCTGGCATGGGTGGCTTTGGTGGCATCAGTGGCATCGGTGTCATCCGATTACCTGTGCTGGACTGGGAGGGGCTGCCTCTGCTGCTGGACCTCCACGGTAGCCATAGTCTTGGTAGGGGAGGGCCTGTGGAAAGCCTTGGAGGCAGTGACATCACCTGGGGTGGAGGAGCAGGCCTGGACTGGGTGGAGCAGGTTCATCTTGGTCTGAGGTGTGAAGAAGATCGGTGATCCTGTCCTTCACCACCTGGTACTAGGGATTCCGACATGTTCATGAGGGTCTGTTGACATAGTGAGGAAGGCTTGTTGGTTGGAGGATGGGGCGTCGGTGTGTACCAGTTGAGAGAGGAGATCTACGCTGATGGTGTCTCTTATCTCCAGCAGGACAGTATGGCTCTGCCCCTCTGGTCTGCCTCTCTGCCTTTCTGTGGAGGTGGAGCTGGGGGTGGATGCGGGTTGGAGCTGTAGGTGGAAGTGCCATACTCCTTTCTCCCACTGCATCAGGGGGTCCTCCATGCTTCTCCGCCACAGGTAGTACAGCTGTCCGGGGGGGGGGTTCTCCGTCGTGGTACGTCCACAGATACCTGCCTGGACACAGGAGCTGACTCTTTGCCAGAAGAGGACTGGCTCTCAGCAGGCTGACCTGAGGAGAGGGTTGTGAGAAGGCTGCTCCTCGGTGGTGGATCTCACCCTCCAAGAAGCTGCACTTGGCCATCACATAGGTCTCTCTGTCCGTCAGCTTGCCGCGCCTGGCCAGATTTCTTGACGGTGCAACTTCCCGTACCAGGTGTGCATGTGCCTTCCACCAGCCGGGAGCACCTCTGAAGTGTAGCCCAGGCTCTCCGCCTTCTCTCTCAAGCAGCCTGCTTCCTTTTGGTGTCCCTGTAGAGCCTGTGTCCCTCTCCACATAGATACTCGTTCTCCCTCAGCCACTCCAGCACCTCCTCCTCATGTTTCCTCTTCTGTGGTGTATTGCCTCCTCTCCCGTTCATGTGTCTGCGTCGTCCTCCCTTTGGCAGGGCCATATGGGCCCTCATCAGGGGGCTTTGAAGGTTTTTGGGCTGCTGTCCTCCACACCATCACACCAGCAGCAGCAGCAACAACATTAGCAGCAAAAAGCAGGACCAGCAGGACCAGCAGGACCACACCCACCAGCAGCAGGACCAGCAGCACCAGCAGCACCGCAGCACACCAAGCAGGACACGAGCAGGACCAGGAACACCAGCAGCACCAGTAGCAGCAGCAGGACCAGCAGCACCAGCAGGGACCAGCAGCACCAGCAGGAACTAGCAGGACTAGGAGCAGCACTAGCAGAGTAAGCCCCAGCAGAAGCCCGCAGCACAGCGAGCAGTGCCAGCAGAGTAAGCCCCAGCAGAAGCCCCAGCACCAGGGCAGTGCCAGCAGAGTAAGCACCAGCAGAAGCACCACCACCAGAAGTAGCATCAGCAGAAGCACCACCTCCAGAAGCAGCATCAGCAGAAGCCCCAGCACCAGAGAGCGAGCCAGGCAGCAGAAACCCCAGCAGAAGTAGAGTCAGGGCCAGGGGGTGGGAGGGTGGCCCTGTCCCTCTTGCCAGGACTGGCAGCAGATGGCAGAGCTTCCGTTTTCTTCCCATGGTTGTTGGGTTGCTGGCTGGCTGGCTGGCTTGGCAAGCTGTGTCTGAAGCAGGTCTTTCTCTGAATGGTGACCTGCTTGCGAGCTGCTTCCCTTTATATCTGCGGGCTGATGCAATGCATCCTCCCCGCATGTTCAGTGAATGCTAGCATCCACTAGGCTTCCGCTGTGCATCCGCTTTCATCCACTCGGCATCCGCTCTGCATCGCTCTTTCCGTTACATGTCCGCTTTGCTGTGCTCCCCCGGAAGCCTTGCGGATGTGTCATCCGCTTCCATCCGCTAGGCTTTCCATGGAGCATCCGCTTTCCATCCGCCCTATGTCCTCCCCCCGTCTGTTCCTTTCCGTTTTGTCCCTCTGGTTATGCACATTCGGAGCACTTTTGAGGCGGATAACAATGGAACATTTTGCTCATCCGCTGTGTCCTTTTTACAAACGTTTTGCATCCGTCGGCCAGTGTGACAGGGCCTTTAGAGCAGATGTAGTCCATTCCCAATACCCAATTTTGCCAACCCTTGGGTAAAATGCTAATGTTTACCCCAGTAGATTTAAATATAATTTCTTCTACCTACCCTTAAGCCTTTTCTTGCATTCAGAGAGGACTTGTGCAATAACTGTGAACAACACCCATCTGTTTAGCTCATGAATATAAGAAGGGAAATCAAGAGAGCTTTGTTTCTTTATTATATTTCAATATTTGAACATTCCATTGTGTTTGGAAGACATCAAGACCGCCACTTGACCACTGGCGTTCCTGCTGCCAGAGGTGGTGTTCAGCAGGTTCTGACCAGTTCTGGAGAACCGGTAGCCAAAATTTTGAGGAGTTCAGAGAACCAGCAAATACCACCTCTGACTGGAGATTTTACAGTATTCTTACCCTGCCACACCCCTCAAGCCACACCCACAGAACCGGAAGTAAAAAAACATAAAGAATCCCACCACTACCTGCTGTCCAGTCAATTCAAAATTCAATTGAGCATCAAGCTGGAGGGGACCTTGGAGGTCTTCTAGTCCAACCCCCTGCTCAAGCAAAAGACCTTATACCATTTCAGACAAATGGCTGTCCAGTCTCTTCTGAAAAACCCTCTGCAATGAGTCAAATTTGGAATATGTTTATGCTTACACACAAAAACACACAGGCATACCTACAGGGCAAGGATATTCGTCGTGGGACACTTCTAATAATGTATTTGATGATCCAAATAGGATTTAATAATATAGAGTTGAAAAATAACAGTCCAATTCTCACCCTTTGGCCCCACCTCTGTCTTAAGATATAAAACAGACAAGAGTTGGCCTGATCTGGTTCTTCTTTTTCCCATGTTTGGAGAAAAAAGCTTCCTTTCTCCAGCCTGTTCCATTTAAGTTCCTTTTGAGTTATTTGCAAGTTCACCATCTCCCATTCACAAAGCGTTGCCATGGTAAATAATTATATCATAGATGAATTGTGTTTGATCCATCTTCTTAGCTGCAGGAACAGACATTGTAAACGAAAAGTGGGAGAATGAGAGAAGGGGGTGAAAGGGAGGGTGAATAGATATTGGAAGAAACTTTTAGAAGAAGAAGAAAAACACAGCACACCTCCCAATCTTTCAAAATTGCAGAAGAGGCGGTTGAGAAATGATTGCTTCCTTGTTAACATAATTAGCTCCATGAATTATAAATTGGTATTAGAACTTGCTCTTTCTGACAAAAGGAGTAATTATATTTACTCATGCAAAATTAAACAATACTGAGGAAGGGGCTGTGGGGGAAGAATTAACGGTACCCAAAGCTTCCTTGAATACAAGCAGAGGGGAGGAATTAAAAATAATCCATATGTTGACACCATTCGGAGTGCAAAGGGGCTTTTTGGATTTGCAAAATGTGAAGTTAGTTAGGAAAGTCTCAAAGGTGCTTTTTTTTTCAGGAGGCAACTGGACCTTCTGTTTTTTTCTTTGAAGATGTTTTGCTGCTCATCCAAGAACCGTCTTCAGCTCTGAGTGGATAGTGGGGAATGGACGGATTTATATTCCTTGCTGACAGCTGGTCATTTGCATTCTTTTTAGAGAGTTGTTGAGGCTGCTTGGAGGTTTTTCTGTGTCCTCAGGGTCACCTGAGTGGTGAAAATGGGTGTGGAGCCTTCTTGGAACTATTGAAAGGATTATGTTGTAGATTGGAGAGAGATGATGTTGTATCCCTCCCTCTCTGTTGAGAGAGGGCTGTTCTTTGACTTGTCTTTCAAACCAGCAGTCCTCTTTGTCCAAGATGTGGACTTTGCTGTCTTCAAAAGAGTGGCTTCTGTTGAGGTAATTTCCCATTAGGAAAATGAGCGCACACAGGGAGACATAGTAAGAGTGGTGAGGAATAACACACAACCAGCACACAGATACACTGTATACTAAAATGTAGGTTTTTTCTTCCAGTAAACAGTTAAGCAAAGTCCAACAAGCAGTCCAAGTCATACATGGTTAAAGCAGTCAGTTTTTCAGTCCAGGGATAATCCAAATATCAAAGTCCAGTATCATACACAGTTCAGTAACAGACTTACAGCAATCCAAAAAGAACGATGATCAGCAAAAGTCAATAGGGAAAAATGCAGGAACCAAAAACAGCAAACATCAGAACATTGACCAACTAGCAACTAGCAACAACAGGACATCTAAACTGGGTTTCTGGCTCCATCTTATGGCCATTTGAGGAACCACACTCAATTACAATGTTTGCATTCCCTTAAAGAGATAGTATTAAATGTCTATCCTGGTTTATGTATTTCCAACCCAACTGTTAGGTGACTATCAATTCCTAACAGCTTCTGTCTTTTAAACGGATTACTGAATCTAGTCCTGGTGTGTTTATTTCGTTCCTCACCATACAGTCAAAGCTGAAGAATCTTCTTGGATGATAAGTGAAATGTCTTCAAAGAAAATCCAGAAAGTCCAGTTTCCTCTTGAAAAAAAACCATGACTTGGATGACTGAGAATCTCCATAGACATTGGTTAGGAAAAGTGCCCATGTTGGTTGAAATAACAAGATGGGTTGGATGGTGGCTTTATTTTGATCCACATGCTGCCTTCCCTAGAAATAGCAGCAATAAATACCAGTGGAACTCGCTGACACCAGATCTGATAATGGTTTTTCTCTTGGTTATCTTTAAAATGAGCTAAATTCATAAAGAATATGACCATCAAGTGGTATTTGGCTTGAGGGCCAAAATATAAAGGAATTTAGAAATGACCCTAATGACAGACTAACAAAAAAAATAGAGTTGGAAGGGACCTTGAAGATCTTCTAGTCCAACCCTCTGCTCAGGCAGGAAACCCTATACTATTCCAGACAAATGGTTGTCTAATCTCCTCTTATAAACCTCCAGTGTGAAAGCATCCACAACTCCTGTAGGCAAATCATTCCTCTGGTTAATTGTTCTGTCAGGAATTTTTTTCTTAGTTCCAGGTTGCTTCTCTCCTTGATAAGTTTTCATCTGTTGCTTCTTTTCCTGCCTTCAGGTGCTTTGGAGAATAGCTTGACTCCCTCTTCTTCATGGCAGCCCCTTAGATTTTGTAATACTAATATTTAAAAGTTTTCATCTTCTTGCCTTTGCAGAGTTTGGGCAGAGTCTAGGCTGATTCATAAATATTGTAAATAAAAATAGAACCCTTGCCTGGTCCTTAATTGCATCAGTTATTCCTTGCCAATTATAACTACTTTTTCTACTTTTTTTAAAAGTTTACTTTGCAAACTTTTAACAGGATGCAAAGATGCCCCTTCTTACAGGTTCAGGAGATGTCTAAAGTGAATTTCATAATGGAAAAAAATAATAGAGTTGGAAGGAACCTTGGAGGTCTTCTAGTCCAGCCCCCTGCTTAGCCAAGAAACCCTACATAACTTCAGACAAATGGTTATCCAATCTCTTCTTAAAAACTTCCAGTGTTGCAGCATTCACAGCTTCTGGAGGCAAGCTGTTCCACTGATTATTATTTTTTTCTATCCTTGTGTCTCAGTAGGCATTTCTTTTTATTTTAGACACCTCATTTCTTTTATCCCGATGCTAAATCTGAGCTCTTTTTCTCTCTACCCACGAAAATAAAATTATTATTTTTGTGTGGATGTATGTGTCACTTCTGTATTTCCTCATACTTTTACCACTTGGAATGCTACTGAAGAACAAAACATCTCTTAAAATAACCTACCAAAGGGGTTAAACCATACACCACCAGGCAGATATGTCCATTTTGAAATAAAATAAAAACAAACCCCATACTCTTAATTGTATTTGGAATAGAATGAAGCATTAAGCATCCACAACTTCTGAAGGCAAATCATTCCTCTGGTTAATTGTTCTGTCATGAAATTTCTTCTTAGTTCTAGGTTGCTTCTCTCCTTGATTAGTTTTCATCTGTTGCTTCTTGTCCTGCCCTCAGGTGCTTTAAAGAATAGCTTGACTCCCTCTTCTTTGTAGCAACCCCTGAGATATCAGAACACTGCTGTCATGTCACTCCTAGTCCTTCTCTAAACTAGACACACCCAATTCCAGCAACTGTTCTGTATAAGTTTTAAGTTGCCAGGAGAGTCCATCAACTTTTCTATGAGTGATGAATTAAACTTTCTTTGAGATTTTTCTCAGAAGAACAGCATCTGGAAAATGTCCAGGAATGGGGAAAAAAACCCCACATTTCTAGTTTCTTTGCCAAGAAAATTACATGGATGCATCGGTGAACTGGACCAGCCTTGTTTCATCTGGACTGACCTTGTTTCGATGGAGTCTTTGTATTAAGCTTTAGTATTCATTACAGAGCCAATTTTATGTTTTAAATTTCATGTTGTCAGGGTACAACAAGATCCAGAGACACTCTGAACAAATGGGGCTATCTGGTTGCTTGTACTCTTTATGATTATGGTGACATTCAGACAACCAAAAGGATACCTGCCTTTTGTGTCCTGTTCAATGCACACTTGTGGATTTCATGGCAATGCAGCAAAACCAATTAATGTTGCTAGTTTCTGGGCAAAAACTGTTTAATTTATAAATATTTTAATCTTGTATTTAAATGTTTATGTCATATAGCATACCTTATTTTAATTGTGATGCTTCCGACATGAATAAACAAATGAACCAACTTTATTTCTTGCTCTGATATATTAATTGTTTTTTATCACTTTTTTTGGGGGGGGGGTTATTGTCAGGCACATAGGGTCAGCACCAGGTGAGATGTATGGCATAGAACAATGGAACAATGTAATAGAATAACAGAGTTGGAAGGGACCTTGGAGGTCTTCTAGTCCAACCCTTTGCTCAGGCTATACCATTTCAGACAAATGGTTGTTCAGTCTCTTCTTAAAAATTTCCAATGTTGGAGAATTCACAACTGCTGTAGGCAAGTTGTTTCATTGCTTAATTGTTCTCCACTGTCAGACAATTTCTTCTTGGATCTAGGTTGCTTCTCTACTTGGTTACTTTCCACCCATTGCTTCTTGGCCTGCCTTCAGGTGCTTTGGAGAATAGCTTGACCCCCTTCTTCTTTGTAGCAGCCTCTGAGATACTGGAATACTGCTATCATGTCTCCCCTAGGCCTTTTTTTCATTAAACATAGGAATGGAATGGATGGATAGATAGATAGATACATGGGCAGACAGAACATACAGACAGACAGATAAATGGACCCTCCACTGAGAGAGGTGTGAGTAGAGAGGCAGGGATACAACATCACCTGAATTGGCATCCTTCAGTGGGTGAATTGGCATCCTTCCATTCTCAAGAGACTATGGTACCGTGCTATGAAACCGGTAACTGCCACTTCCCGTGTTGTTTCAATGCTGAATGCAAAGCTGGAGTGTCCTCTCCAGAGCACAAAGTCTGGGTAATTTAAGATGGAGGATAAACTGTAAATAAAATAGATAGATAGATAGATAGATAGATAGATAGATAGATAGATAGATAGATAGATAGATAGATAGACAGACAGAAGACAGACAGACAGACAGACAGACAGACAGACGAGACGACGACAGAGACGACAGAGACACTCCATGAGAGAGCTTGAGTAGAGAGGTGGGATATACATCACCTGAATTCGCCCATCTTATCAGTCAAGGAGACTATAGTATCATGCTTGGACTCGGTACTTCCACTTCCGGTGTTGTTACTCATACTACGTATATACTCGATATCAATGCCGATCTCGCATATAAGACCACCTTTAATCAACTGCCCCAAATGAGGATTTTGAAAAAAAACTCGCTATATAAGACGACCCCAAGATACCAAGGTGAACGCTATTCTTGTTTCTCCCAAATTAGGAGTCGGCTTCATGCCAAATAAAATCTGGCTGCCGCGACTTCGCGCAATGAGAGCCAAGACTCTCAAATCGCCTTGCGGGCAGTGGCTTCGCGCGCAGTAGCAGCTTGGCTCCATCGCGCAAAGCGCTACCCAGAGGCGATGAGAGTCTTGGGCTCTCATCGCAGAATGTCGGCGCGCCAGATTATTTGGCGTATAAGCCGACCCCCAAATTTTGGGGAAAAAAAAAGCGTTCTAAAGTCGGCTTATATGCGAGTATATATGGTATATGCAAAGTTGGAGTGTCCTCTCCAGAGCATGAAGCCTGGGTAATTTAATATGGAGGATAAAGTGTCACCTAAGCAGCAGATTACCCCCCCATCTCCACGTCACTGGAATAGCCTAATGGAATGGTAGATCCAATATGATTAGTTCCAGCTGCATCACACGAGTTACCAGAATGTGATTGTACACAGTCACAAACTGCTTCCAGGACTCCGGCTCTGTATTTTGCCTCAAGGTTGATTCCTGAAGGCTTTTCCAATAATAGATATAGCCACAAGGCAATGGAGGTTTGAAATCAGAGTTTCCCATCTCCTAGAAGATGGATCTACCGTTTTATCTGCCATTGGGGCATAAAGCCCTCTTCCACCTTCAAAAACTGTTGACCATCTTCTTTAGTAACCCTGGAAAGAGGCCCTTACAAGGTACTACCAGCCAGGCCAACTGGACCAAGTTTTTTAAAGGAGGTATTACTCCTCTAGCACTCCTCCTCACTCCAGGATACCCAGCTCAGCTCCATTTGCAGTGTGACATCACCTATCTCCTATTTATAACACAGTCCTTTCAGCAGTTCTGAACAGGTCCCACACCCATTTGCATCACTCAGGTGACCCTCAGGGTATAGATAAACCTACAAGTGCGCTCAACAACTCTTAGTAAGAGTGCTAATGACCAGAAGACTGCATGGAATATAAAACCCCTTGCCCCACCATTCAGTCAGAACTGAAGACACTCCCTGGATGAGAAATGAAGCATCTTCAAGGAAAACCAAACCAAAAGTCTAGCTGCTTCTTGAAAAAGCACTTTTTGGGACAAACCCCGACCAGGGTGAACAAGAATCTCCATGTACATTGACTCGGAGGAAATTCATTCCTAACTGCAGGATGTAAGAAAGAGGAAGAAGGGAACCCAGGAAGGCCAGGAGCCTTTGCTGATGAATTTCTGGGTTTCTGTTTTTTTGTCATCCAACGGACGGCAAACAACAGCACCGCAGGAAAGCAAATATATTCCATCGCGAAGGGAGGAATATCTCTCCAAACAAAATGTCTTGTGAGCTCATAAAGATGAAGGCCATTGGCCAGAAGCACAGCAGTGTCCTGTTGGCTCGTGAGCCCTCCGCTGCTTTAGGATAATCATTCAAAGTCCCCCCTCAATCCAGTCGGAATTTAAATGCGCACAGCAGATTCTTTCGCAAAGATTCCATTAGGAAGGAGGGCGGCTGGGTGGGGAGAAGAAGAAGAAGTAATTGGGAAGGGGGGAAAGAAAGAATATAGATAGATAGATAGATAGATAGATAGATAGATAGATAGATAGATAGATAGATAGATAGACAGACAGACAGACAGACAGACAGACAGACAGCAGTACAGAGAGCACAGACAGTATAAGATACAATACATATACAGATAAGATACTGATACAGATACAAAACCAGTACGATACAGCATACAGTACACGATACAGATATATACTAATATAGATAGATAAAAGATATGAGATATAGATATAGATATAGACACAGACACACACACACACACACACACACACACACACACACCATACGATTAGCCTATTAAACAGAGCATGGGAAGAGGGAAGGGAGGGGGAGCACACCAGTAGGATACCAATGGGCTTTAATATTTTTCAATTAAGATGTAGTGGCACCAATAAAAGCAGCTTACATTTCCATTTTATGGTCACCTATGGAGAGCATTAGGATACAAATGACTGGGAGCAAGGTAATCATTTCAGAAATATACCGCAGCAAAGGGCAGTAAACAGAGCTGCAGCTTAGTGGGGAAGAGGACAGGGTGAAAAGGGGAAAGTGGCTCCCCAGGCTGGCTGGATCCTGGGATGCTGGCTGGAGATTTGTGGGCTTTGCTCATCAGCTCTTCTTTCTTCCTCCCTTTGGTTTTTCCTCTTCTTTTCTTTTTTCTCTTTCTTTCTTTTTTCCCTTTCATTTCTTTCTTTTTCTTTCTTTCTCTTTCATTTCTTTCTTTCTTTTTCCCTCACTCTTTCTTCCTTCCCTTCTTTTCCTTTCTTTCTTTTTTCCTCTACTTCCCTCCCTCTTTTCTTTCTTTCTTTCTCTACCTTCCCTCCCTCCTTCTCTTTCCTTCTTTCCTTCTTCCTTTCCTTCATTCTCTCTCTACCTTCCCTTCCTCCTTTCCCTTTCTTTCTTTCTTTCTTTCTTTCTTTCTTTCTTTCTTTCTGTCTTCCTTCCTTCCTTCCTTCCTTTCTTTCCCTCCCTCCCACCCTCCCTCCTCCTCTTCTCACCCCAGAAAATACATTCCTAATGCATAGTAATATATCTAAACAGCCTGATTGATACACATGGCATACTGAGGCTGTAAGAACCCCCCTTCTCAAACAGGAGACCTACACCATTTCAGACAAATGCCTATCCTGTGATCCAGTAAGACCACACCTGGAATACTAGATCCACTTTTAGTCATCATATTACAAAAAAAGAGAAGAAGTTGAGACTTTGGAAAAAGTGCAAAGAAGAGTAACCAAGATGATTAAAGGCCTGGAAACTAAACTGTATGAAGAACAGTTGCAGAATTTGGATTTATCTAGTCTAGAGAAAAGAAGGACTAAGGGGGACATGACAGCATGCTTCCAGTAGTTGAGGAGTTGCCCAAAGAAGAGGGGGTCAACTAATTTTCCAAAGCACTGGAGAGCAGAACAAGAAACAATGAATGGAAAATAATCAAGGAGAGAAGCAACCTGGAAATAAGGAGAAACTTCCTAACAGTGAGAACAAATAATCAGTGGAAGGACTTCCCTCCAAAAGTTCTGGCTGCTCCATCACTGGAGGTTTTTAAGAAGCAGTTGGACAGTCACTTGTTTGAAATGGTATAGGACTGTGATGGCAAACTTATGGCAGGCGTGCCACAGGTGGCACGCAGAGCCATTTGTGCTGGCACATGAGCTACATTAAACTTACCTCACTGTGCAAGTGTGCACCTCACAGCTGATTTTTAGCCAGTTTGATGCCTTTTTCGACCTCCCAAAGGCTTGAGGAAGGCTTCTGCAGGCTCTTGCAACCTTTGTATGCTGAAAACTAGTCCCGTTTTGTCACTTCCAGTATTTTTGGAGAAACAGGAAGTGAAGAAACAGGGCTTTGGGAGGCCGAAAAAGGCCTCAAACTGGCCAAAAATCAGCTGTGAGGAGCAGTGTAGGTAAGGGGACAGTGGGGGTGGCTGGGGGTGATTGCTCGCACATGTGTAGGGGCATGGGGGGGAGTGCGTTACATTCTGGTGTTGGCACACAAGTGCTCGGTACAAGTGCGCACACACAATTTTTGGCACAGGAGCCCAAAAAGGTTAGCCACTACTGGTATAGTTTCTCCTGCTTGATCAGGGGGCTGGACTAGAAGTCCTCCAAGGTCCCTTCCAGCTCTATTCTGATTCTTCTTGAAAAGCTCTAGTGATGGAGCACCCACAGTTTCTGAAGCAAGCCATCCCACTGATTAATTGTTCTCACTGTTAGGAAATTTCTTAATTCTAGATTGGTACTTTCCTTCATTAGTTTCCATCCATTGCTTCTTGTCCTGCCTCCAGGGGCTTTGGAGAATAAGTTGATCCCCTCTTCTCTGTGACAGCCCCTCAAATACTGGAAGACTGTCGTCATACCACCTCTAGTCCTTCTTTTGTTGGACTAGATATACTTGGTTCCTTCATTCATTCATAATATGGTTCAGCCTCCAGACCCTTACTATTAGATCTTTGGTGAGAAAAGACATGGGAGGCTTTACCCTTTGTGTTTCTTTATTACATCATTCAGAACAAAGAACAGCAGCCCTGGCAGCTCCTTTTCTACCCCCAGGCTGCCGCGGCCACAACCTGTGACAGCTCTTCAATTTCCCACCGCTACTGACCAACCAATCAAGGCGTATATGTTAATATCTAAAACCCCTCCCCACCTGGTCCAGCTCACCCAATTCTGTTTCACCTATTGTATGTAATCATGCAAGTAGGCAGGACTCTTATGGGTGCAACCAAAGCTGTGCAGCCCAGTCTCAGAAGACTGGGTTGGTCTTTGAGTTGCTCGGTTGAAATTATCGCCTCTCCTGCTCCCCTCCATGGAACCTCCTGGAATTTCCTCATCACGGCGGCCGATCTACTTCCACTAGATGCCGCCCTTTTGCTTCCTTCCTTGGATTGTTGCTTTCTGTGTGTGTCTGGTGAGTGTCTGCTATTTTCATTTAGTTCTTCCAACGCTATTCTTAATTGTTGAGATTGTGTACTTGTTTTTAATTGTTGAGTTTGAGTAGTTGTTAGGGCCTGTTCTATGTTATTCCTTATTTGATTTGGGTGGTTAGGGTCTTCCCCTTCCCCCCTGTTATTGTTGGCTGTGTGTGAAGGGTCTCCCCTTCCTCTCTGTTTGTTCCCTTTGTTCCCCAGCTTCATAGTTGATCAATGTGTCTTTTCCAAATCCTGCCTTCTATAGTCTCGACTCTGTATGAGCACTACTCTGTTACTTGTACCACCATTGCCGGTACCCATAATGGGTCCCCTGTTAGGTTTTTTGCATATACTGATTCCCCCGTTTTGAAATTTTGGCATTTCCTGGATGAATCTAGTGGTTTTTCTGGTGTCTAATTGGGGTGTACTCTGTCTAATTGTGATCTCAATTTCCTTCCATAAGAAGTTCCATAGGGCTTTTAGTTGTTGCTGCATTAGGTATTATGTGTTGTATACTTAATAATTTGTCTATTTTTGCTTGCAAATCACCAGACCCTAGTTTCTGAAGTGTCTCTTTTGTGTGGCAAACCATGCGTTCAACCAAACCATTAGTGGATGTGTAAACAGGCACTGAGAGGGCATGTCGTACCTCATTTTGTGCTAAGAAGCCCTCAAACTGTGTGGCTGTGAATTGAGGCCCATGATTGGATACCAAGATATCTGGAAGGCCATGTGTAGCAAATAGTTTCCTTAGGGGTTCTTATTACTGCCTCTGTCATTGTGGATTGCATGATGCTGACTTCCAGCCATTTAGAGTATGCGTCCACTACAATAAGAATTGTGTGTCCCCTGACTTGCCCCGCAAAATCAATATGTATTCTAGACCAGGGTCCCCTGGGCAATTCCCACTCATGTTTGGGTGCTATGGGTGGTGCTGGTCAGTTTTCCTGGCAATTCTGGCAGGTGGATACCCAGGTCTCTAGTTCCTTATCCATCCCTGGCCGCCATACATAGCTCCTTGCTAATGATTTCATTTTGACTATCCCCGGGTGCCCTGCATGCAGCATCTCCATTATTTCATCCCTTAATATTGTTGGAATTATAACTTGATCACCCCACAAAATACAACCCTTCAGTATGGATAGTTCACTTTGTCTGTTTTTGAAAGGTTTGGTTTCTTTGGTTTGCTCCTGTTCAGGCCACCCACAAATCCACCTGGCTTTATAGGGGTGACTATCGGGGTTTCCCACTTCTTATGATCTATTGGTAATAAAATCCCTTGGGAAATGAGCTTGTCTAACTGCTCATCTATTTTTGGTTTAAGTGCGAAGGGAACTCGCCTTGCTTTTAGTCCGATTGGTACAATATTTGGGTCTAGATTAAAAGAAATATGGGACCTCAAGTACTTGCCTAATTTTCTGTCAAAGACATCCCAGAATTCCTCGATCAGTTAGTCCTCCCACTTGGTTTCCATGATGCTGTGTATGCCAGTGAATTCAATTCCCAACGGCTTGAACCATTTGAACCCCAGAAGACTTGGCCGGTCCCAGTTGACCACAGTTAAAGGCAGGATTCCAGAGTAATTTCGGAAGGATACTCTGAATTCTCCAATGCCAATGACTAGAATCTTGTTCCCTTGATAATCTTTTAAAATTATTTTTTGTTTCTTTAGTTGTATTTTTGTCAGTTGGGGAATTATTCTTTTGATGGTATCCCACGACACTATTGATAGAAGAGACCTCAAATCCACTTCCATTTTACATGGCTCACCTTCTATTGTAATGTTAACATGCATTTTCTTAGTGTTTGGTATGCTGGAGTGGCCCACAATTACCATCTGGTGCGTTTCACTTCTCTTTGTGCTCGGCTCGTGGTTCCATTGATTCTTTCTATGTTGAATCCCATGGTTTTCAGTTTGGTTTTCCCAAGTTCTTAGGGGTGTATTTTGCCTTGGTCTTTGGTTGTTTGGCTTGAATGCTTGGTATGATCTTGCGATGTGCCCACTCCACTCACAGTGTTGGCAAATAGGATCTTGGAGCCTATCTAAAGTGATTTCCTTCACAACCCATACACCAAAATTCCTTCCATTTCCTTTTGCTGCTGTTCTGCTGTTGCTCAGGGTGGAGTTGATTCAATTCTTCATCATCTGCTGACCCTGAACTGGATTCAAAGTCCTCGTGGTGAATGGTGGCAGTGTCTTTTGGGGGGGAGGGGTTGTGAGTGGGGGTGTGTGGATTCTTATTCATTTTTCTCATGGCTGGGGCAGACTTCTGTGATGCTTCTGCTCTGGCTGCTTCTTCGATAGCCTCTTTTAGTGTTATTTTTGGTTTCATTAGGAGCTGGCTCTGTAAGGTCAGATCTCTCAGTCCCAGGACTACATGATCCCTCATTGTCCCATCCACATTCAGGAATTCACATGCCCTGGCAATGTCCCTCAGGTTAACTACGAAATCATTTATGCTCTCTCCTTCCTTTTGATCTCTCCAGTAGAACTCATGTCTTTTGACCAGGCAGGATACAGGGGGAGTGTAATGCACCCTCAGAATCCATTCCAAATCTGGCCATGCTGTCGTCTTCACATTGCTTGGGGCTGCAAGGGCTTTAGCCATCTTGAAAATGGTGGGACCACAATGCATGAGGAAAACTGCTCTTTTCCACTGTTCTATAATATTTACCAGGTCACTTCTCTCCAGGAACATCTGGAAACAATCGAGATAGAACTCCCAGGCCTCGGTCATTGGGTTGAATAATGCGGGTGGTGTATTGTTTCCAGCCATGTTGAGTTCTTTGTCCAGTTAGCTAGCCACGTTGTCGCAGTCCCGCTTCTCTCAGGATCCAACCTTTGTTGCCAGTGTTAGATCGTGGGTGAAAGAAGACATGGGAGGCTTTAACCCTTTGCATTACTTTATTACATCATTCAGAACAAAGAACAGCAGCCCTGGCAACTCCTTTTCTACCCCCAGGCTGCTGCGGCCGCAACCAGTGACAGTTCTTCAATTTTCCACCGCCACTGGCCAACCAATCAGGGCATATATGTTAATAGCTAACACTTACCTAGTTTAGTCTGGTGTGATACCATTCAAGATGGAAAAATAAAGACATCTTGATGTTTAGCTTGCTACTCCTTACTTTCGGGAAGATTTTTTTCTTGGTCACAGTGTGGAAATATTTTTCTGTTGCTTCCTTCTGAGATTTTTTTTTTAATCTTAAGGTCTAACCTACAGCCTTGGAATTTTCTGAGGGACTCTCATCCAAGTATTAAATCGTTCCAATCCTGTTTTTTTCTATTTTGGAGCTTCACTACATTCCCTTGTCTATTGGGAGAATATCACTGTAATGCGATAATGAATTAAGCCGAGTATTAACTCTCAAGCCAAGGTTTCTTGATCTGAAATATGCAAATGTTGTGGTTTAGAAATGGTCGCCTGGGAAGGAGAGAGAAGACTTAAGTCATCCCCCTTGGTTCATGCTCGCATCACAGCCATTAGCAGAATGTTAATGTCTTTGGTCAAGAAGGAAGAGATCTGAAGCCCAAAGTAGCAGTGTCAAAATCATTTACTCATCAAGGATACAATTCAGAAGGAAGCCTTAGGTATAATTACTCAGGGACATATGCCCCATATCAATATATGCAATGAAAAAAAAAGGGGGTCATTAATCAGAATGATAATCAGTCAATGATGCACTAATGACCATTTCCTAGACTTTGTTACAAAACCTTGTGTCCAGGAAAAGATCCACAGAGGAACCTGGGTTTTTGTGGGGTTTTTTTTTGCACTGATCGGATTCTGATAAATGAGGTAATGAGTCACGTTTGGCAGTTGGTTCCTATTTGATTGTCCCGTACTGAAATGATAGAAAATTAATAAAGGGATAGTCAATCTTGATATACTTACCACATCTAGGCAGTCAGGAGGGAACAAGCATCTCAAGAAAAGTTTATCAGCTGTATAATAGCAATAGGAATAGCATTTAGATTTATATACAACTTCATAGTGCTTTGCAGCCCTCTCTAAGTGGTTTTACAGAGTCAGCATCTCCAGGTGGCCTCAATGACTCTCTAAAACAATACAAATGACAAGCAGTCTGAAAGGGAGATAAATCTTTCCATTTCCCCCATCAAGTCAAGAGCTGAAGAAGCTTCTTGGATGAGAAGCAAAATATCTTCAAATTAAAACTGGAAAAACTTCTTTGAGTACTCTCTTTTAAATAACCAGAAGGCAGAATATGGTTAAATGTTAGGAGAAAAAAATCTTAAAAGCTTAAGCAGATTGATTAAAGCCCCTGTCACACAGCACCAACGGATGCAAACAGGATGTAAAACCCCGGAAAAGGGGGGAGAAAACAAAAAAAACTTTTGCGGGGCCCCCCCCATCCCGTTGGTTACGCGATGCTTCCGTTCTGTACTCACTGCGTGCCGTTTTTCATCCTCTCTATCTGTCCAGCCATTCGTCTACTGACATTTCCAATCCACTCAAAAGTTGAGCTGCACAAACTTTTTTGCGCGGAAAATGTAATGCAAACGCGTCCATTATAACGACTCTGCTACGCATAACGGGGAACATCCGTTAGATGTCCGTAACGTCATCTGTTACGCGTCGTATATCCGCTAGGCTCCGCGTGCGACATGCGTGCAACTCGGCATCCAACTCCAGAAGGAAAACAGACACAGGGAGGAAGCGAAAGGGACACGCACGGGACAGGACGCACGTTAGTAGCACGGACATAGAAGGATCGAAAGCGATGCAGCTGTGCATACAAAGGCACTTAAACGGAAAAAAACATTTGCATAGGGGATGTATCGCTCGATATTTAGGAATTCTGCAGGATGTCTAAAGGGATGCAAAAAGGACACCTACCAGAAAACCTCATTTATTTCCTATAAAAGGGGAATGGAACTCACCTGGATCTCACTTCCTCCAGCAGCCCTGCTGTGCAGACCGTCTTCAGCTTCATTTCTGGCTCTTGCTCTCCACAGCATTCCAGTCATCTCATCATAGGACTCATGCATACACGCTCCTTTTGGTAGCCACCATCGTTCTACAAACAGTGAGAAGCATCTTACAGGCTCTTTTCAACTGTCTAATCACGTGTAAGAAATATGGAGGCGGCCAAGAAGTGTCTGGGTCGCGAAGATGGAATCTCCAGAAAGAGGCTAGAGTACGGACTTATAACAACTGATGGTGGAGCTGAAGGAACGAAGACACTCATGCATTCCAGAACATTCATGAGGAATGGCCACCAGCGCATGTTTGCGAAGATTGTGTGAGGCTTTGAGACCCAGGTTGAAGCCGAAGCAGAGCACCAACTCTCGGCCCAGCCTGGACCCTGGCGCTCCAAAGGTGGCCAGCTTACTTTGCGCCACTGGGCTCAGGGACCAGGTAGCAGCAGCATGGCAGTTCGGCTGGAGGGTGCCACACACATTACACGATCAGCATTGTGGTCAGAGAAAGTGGTGCAAGGCCATCACTCGAAGAATACCTGGAAGGAGCTCCTCCAAGTGCCCCTCACTGAAGAAGGCTGGAAGAAAGTTGCAGAGCAGTAGTATCATGAAGTGGAATCTCCCCCACACGCGTTTGAGCCATAGATGGGAAGCACGTGGCCTGCCAAAGCTCCCAACCCTAACTCAGGGTCCACTTATCACAACTACAAGGGGCTTTCATTCAGCATCATCCCTTTCGCCATGGTCAATGCCGACTACAACTTCATTACATCGATGCTTCACAGGCAACGGGTCTCTTCAGATGCCAGATATACAATTGCCAGTGACCTCAAAGGAGGGGCTGGAAATGCAACCTCATTCCATGGGCTTCCCAGATCCAGAACCCCTGCCCAACAACATACCAAGATGTGCCTACTTCATCATGGGGATGAACGCCTTCTCCATCAGAACCTACCGTCATGAAGCCCTACACTTCCAAGATGCTCACTACCGTGAAGAAGAGGATCTTCAACTACAGGCTGTCCAAGGGCAGGCGGGTGGTGGAGAATCCTTTGGCATCCTGGCCAGAACAGGTTCCCAGGACTTCTCACCACCATGCAGCATCGCCCCAGAGACCGTGAGGAGGATTGTGGGAAAACTTGCTGCACCTGCACAATCTCAATGCGCACCCGCACCGCGATCTCCAGTGTTGTAGAACAGGCTCATGGACGCTCCAACAAGGCAATGGGGACATGGAGCCTGGTGAATGGAGGCAGGGCGAAACCTGATAGACAACTGTGGATGTGCAAGGCCCCAACAGAGCTTCAACGTGAGAGGAAGAAGGCAGCGCAAAACCTCCTAAACACTGTGCAACTCCCCAGCCTGGAGCAAGTGGAGTGGCAAGACAGGGATGGTAAATTGATTATGGATGCTTCCTTCAGCCTGTCCTCATCACATGGAGAGAATTGGGGCCATGTATGTTGAGTTGCCCTACATGAACAGGGGCATTTAATAAAGAGTTGTGTTTATGCTGAAATGTGTTGATCAATGATTACATTGCTATTCATAATAAAGGGCCAAAGGTGTGGCTACCTGGAAGGGTGGACGCCATACAGTCCAGCTATGCTTGACTGGAGGTTTTATCTATCCCAAGCTATTACCCATCCCAAAAGTATCCGCTGCCATCCCACAGCTATTACCATGCCCAAAGGTATCCCTGCCCATCCAACAGCTATTACCGCATAACCCAAAGGTAATCCCTGCCCATTCCATTTGCTATCTTAAGACCCATCCCCACAAGCATGCAACAGGCTTAAACGCATTTCTAAAAGTTTCCACAAGCACTTTATTTAAAGAAAGAACTGAACGAAGTGTGTGAAGCAAAGATAAAACTTTATATTAATAACAACTGTCAAAGAAATGACCCAAGTAAAATTGTCCTCAAAGCGAGATAAAGTCAACAGCTAGCAACCCAGTCTGCTTGGCAAGCTCTTCTCAAGTCACTCTGAGGCATGCCATAGTCTGCAGGGGTGAAGGTCCTAGGTGCTGTGGAGGTGGCTGGCTGCTAGGAAGTGCTGGTCTTGAGGCACGCATTGAGGTGCCTGCCACGAGAGGAACAAGAGGGATGGTGTGTGGAGGAAGCTCTCAGAGAGCTTGCTGCAGTCTGGATGTTGAAGAGGCCCCTTCTCTCCATGACATGGGGGTCAGTCCGCAATACCGATGAACAAATTGTTCTGAGGCCTCAGGGCTTGGCTGTGGGGTGGAGTGAAGGAGGCAATGTAAGTGGGGATGTCTGGTCTTTCAGGTTTTAAGCGAGGGTGAGGCGTGGGTGGCAATCTGTGGCTTGGGTGGCATCTGTAGCATGGGTGGCATATGTGGCGTTGGTCGCAAATCAGTGGCATCAGTGGCATCGGTGGCATCGGTGGCATCGGTGGCATTGGTGTTCACAGGTGGCGTTGATGTACCTGTGCTGGACTGGAAGGGCTGCCTGTGCTTCTGGAGCTCCGGTAGGCCATAGCCTTTGTAAGGTGAGGGCCTGTGGAAGCCCTTGGAAGGGCAGTGACATCACCTGGGGTGGAGGAGGAGGCCTAGACTGGGTGGGAAGCAGGTTAGCTGGGGCCTGGAGGGTTGTGAAGAGACCGGCTGATCCGTGGATTGAATCAGCTGGAACACACCGACATGCCATCCTCTAACCGCAAGCCCTTTCCTCAGCTCAATTGCAACCAGACCCTCCTGGACCATGTCCGAATCACAGTTACCAGGTCGAGTCAATCACAGAATCAACCGGTCCTCCATTCACAACCCTCCAGGCCCAAGCTGAACCTGCTCCCACCCCAGTCCTAGGCTCCTCCTTGCCACCCAGGTGATGTCACTGCCGCTTCCCAAGGCTTTCCACAGGCACCTTCACGCTACCAAGGCTATGGCTACCAGGAAAGCTCGAAGGCACAGGCAGCCCTTCCCAGTCAGGCACACGGTACATCGAACGGGCCACCTGTGCCACCAATGCCACCGGTGCGCACCGATGCCACGAGATGCCACGCATGCCACTGATGCCACCAACGCCACATATGCCACCCCATGCTACAGATGCCACCCAAGCCACAGTTGCCACCCACGCCTCACGCTCGCTAACCTGAAAGACCAGCATCCCCACTACATTCCTCCTTCCTCCACCCCACAGCAAGCCCGGCCTCAGAAACATTTAGTCATCGTATTGGGACTGACACGCCATGTCAAGGAGGAAGGGGCTCTTCACATCACAGGAACTGAGGCCCAGCTCTCTGAGAGCTATCCTCCACACAACCATCCCCTCTTGTCCCTCGGGGCCAAGGCACCTCAATGGTGCCTGCAGGGAGGCCAAGCACTCCCAGCAGCAGCCACCTCCACAGCCCTGGACCCTCACTCCCTGAGACTATGGGGCAATGCCTCAGAGTGACTGAGAAGAGTGCCAGAGACTGGGTTGCTACTGTTTGACTTTATCTTTGCTTGGGACAATTTTACTTTGGTCAATTTTTGCTTTGACAGTTTGTTATTAATAAAGTTTATTCTTTGATTCAACACCACTATCGTTCAGTTCTTTTAGTAATAAGTCATTGGTGGCTTTTAGAAATGGTGTTTAAGCTTTGCATGCCTTGTGGGATGGGTTAAGATAGCAATTGGATGGGCAGGTAATACCTTTGGGAATGGGTAATAGCTGTTGGATGGGAGGGTACTTTGCGGATGCAGACTCAATAGCTGTGGGATGGCAGGGATACTTTGGGATGGGTAATAGATGTGGGAAGATAGACCCCAGTGCAAGCATAGTGGAACTGTATGGTCCACCCTTGCCAGGTGCCACACCTTTGGCCCTTATATATGAATAGCAATGTATCATATTGTCAACACATTTCAGCATAAACACACTCTTTTATTAGCCCTGTTCATTGTAGGGGCCACACATACATGGCCCAAATCTCATCCAGTGATGAGACAGGCTGAAGGAAGCATCCCATAATCATTTACGCAATCCTGTCTTGCCAGCTCCACTTGCTCCAGCTGGGGAGTTTGCACCAGTGTTTCCAGGAGGTTGCGCTGCTTCTTCCCTTCACTGTGGAAGCTTGTTGGGGCCTTGCAACATCCACAGTGTCTATCAGGTTTTCGCCCTTGGCCTCCATTCACGCAGGTCCATGTCGCCCATATCCTTGTTGGAGTCCATGAGCCTGTTCTACAACAACTGGTAGCGGGTGGCATGAGATTGTGCAGGATGCAGCAAGTTCCACAATCCATCCTCACGGTCTCTGGGCGATGCATGCATGGTTTGGTGAGAGTACTGGAAACCTGTTGGCTGCAGGATGCCAAAAGGCATTGCTTCCACCACACGCCTTGGCCCTGGCAGCCTGTAAGTTTGAAGATCGCTCTCTTCACGGTGAGGCATCTGGAAGTGTAGGGCTTCATAGGTAGGCTTCTGATGGAGAAGGCGTCATCCCCCAGTGATGAAGTAGGGCACATCTTGTATGTGTTGGGCAGGGGGTCTGGGATCTGGGAAGCCCATGATGAGGTTGCATTCCAGCCCTCCCTTGAGGTCACTGGCATTGTATATCTGGGCATCTGAAGATGACCCGTTGCCTGAAGCATCGATGTACATGAAGTTGTAGTCAGCATTGACACATGGCGAAGAGGAATGAATGCTGAAGAAGCCTTGTAGTTGTGATTAAGTGGACCCTGAGTTGGGTGGAGCTTTGCAGGCCACGTGCTTTCCCATCTATGGCTCCAACGGTGTGGGGGAAGTTCCACTTCTGATACTACTGCTCTGCAACTTTCTTCAGCCTTCTTCAGTGGAGGGGCACTGGAGGAGCTCCTCCAGGTATTCTTCGATGATGGCCTGCACCACTGTCTCTGACACAATGCTGATGGGTGTTGTGTGGCACCCTCCAGCGCGAGACTGCATGCTGCTGTACCTGGTCCCTGAGGCCAGGTGGCGCAAAGTAAGTGCCACCTTGAGCCCAGGGTCCAGGCTGGGCCGGAAGTTGGTGCTCTGCTTTGGTCAACCTGGGTCTCAGCCGCTCCAGATCAACTTCGTCAAACATGGCTGGTGGCATTCCTCCATGAAGTTCTGGAATGGCATGAGTGTCTTCGTTCCTCAGCTCCCACCATCAGCTTGTTTACAGTCCGTACTCTGCTCTTCTGGAGATCCATCTTCGACGCCAGACACTTTCTTGGCCGCCTCCTTTTCTTCACGTAGAACAGTTGAAAGAGGCCTGTAGATGGCTTCGCACTGTTTGTAAGAACCGATGGTGGCTACCAAAAGGGAGTGTAATGATGATTCCCTGATGGAGATGACTGGATGCTGTGGAAGAGCAAGAGCCAGAATGAAGGCTGAAGAGGTCTGCACAGCAGGGCTGCTGGGAGTGAAAGTGAGATCCAGGTGAGTTCCCTTCCCCTTTTTATAGGAAATATAGGTTTTCTGGTAGGTGTCCTTTTGCATCCCCTTTAAGAACCCCCCAATCCGCTGCCCCAGAAACATTCCTAATTAAATCCGAGATACTCCCTATTTGCATGTTTTTTCCCGTTTTAAATGCTTTGTAATGCGAGCTGCATCCGCTTTCATCGTTTCTATGTGTTGCTACTAACGCTGCGTGTCCGTGCGTGTCCTTTCGCTTCCTCCCTGTGTCTGTTTTCCTCTGGAGTGGATGCGAGTTGCACGGATGCCGCAGCGGATGCCTAGCGGATATAGCGGACGCGTAAACAGAATGACTACCGGACATCTAACGGATGTTCGCCCTATGCGGTAGCAGAGGTATAATGGACGCGTTGCATACATTTTCCGCTCAAAAAGTTTTGTGCAGCTCAAAACTTTTTGAGTGGATGAAATGTCAGTAAGACGAATGCTGGAGCAGATAGAGAGGATGAAAAACGGACGGCAGTGAGTACAGAACGGAAGCATCGCGTTAACAACGGATGGCAAGTGTTTCTCTCCGTTTTACATCCTGTTTGCATCCGTTGGTGCTGTGTGACAGGGGCTTTAATCAATCTGCTTAAGCTTTTAAGATTTTTTTCTCCTAACATTTAAACCATATTCTGCCTTCTGGTTATTTAAAAGAGAGTACTCAAAGAAGTTTTTCCAGTTTTAATTTGAAGATATTTTGCTTCTCATCCAAGAAGCTTCTTCAGCTCTTGACTTGATGGGGAAATGGAAAGATTTATTTCCCTTTCAGACTGCTTGTCATTTGTATTGTTTTAGAGAGTCATTGAGGCCACCTGGAGATGCTGACTCTGTAAAACCACTTAGAGAGGGCCGCAAAGCACTATGAGAGTGTGTATATAAATCTAAATGCTATTCCTATTGCTATTATACAGCTGATAAACTTTTCTTGAGATGCTTGTTCCCTCCTGACTGCCTAGATGTGGTAAGTATATCAAGCTTGACTAATCCCTTTATTAATTTTCTATCATTTCAGTAGCGGGACAATCAAATAGGAACCAACTGCCAAACGTGACTCATTACCTGTCATTTTTATCAGAATCCGATCAGTGCAAAAAAAACCCCCACAAAAACCCAGGTTCCTCTGTGATCTTTTCCTGGACACAAGGTTTTGTAACAAAGTCTAGGAAATGGTCATTAGTGCATCATTGACTGATTATCATTTTGATTAATGACCCCCTTTTTTTTTCATTGCATATATTGATATGGGGCATATGTCCCTGAGTAATTATACCTAAGGCTTCCTTCTGAATTGTATCCTTGATGAGTAAATGATTTTGACACTGCTACTTTGGGCTTCAGATCTCTTCCTTCTTGACCAAAGATATTAACATTCTGCTAATGGCTGTGATGCGAGCATGAACCAAGGGGGATGACTTAAGTCTTCTCTCTCCTTCCCAGGCGACCATTTCTAAACCACAACATTTGCATATTTCAGATCAAAGAACCTTGGCTTGAGAGTTAATACTCGGCTTAATTCATTATCGCATTACAGTGATATTCTCCCAATAGACAAGGGAATGTAGTGAAGCTCAAAATAGAAAAACAGGATTGGAACGATTTAAACTTGGATGAGAGTCCCTCAGAAAATTCCAAGGCTGTAGGTTAGACCTTAAGATTAAAAAAAAAATTCTCAGAAGGAAGCAACAGAAAAAATATTTCCACACTGTGACCAAGAAAAAAATCTCCCGAAAGTAAGGAGTAGCAAGCTAAACATCAAGATGTCTTTATTTTTCCATCTTGAATTGGTATCACACCAGACTAAACTAGGTAAGTGTTAGCTATTAACATATATGCCCTGATTGGTTGGCCAGTGGCGGTGGAATAATTGAAGACTGTCACTGGTTGCGGCCGCAGCAGCCTGGGGGTAGAAAAGGAGTTGCCAGGGCTGCTGTTCTTTGTTTCTGAATGATGTAATAAAGTAATGCCAAAGGGTTAAAGCTCCCCATGTCTTCTTTCACCCACGATCTAACACTGGCAACAAAGGTTGGATCCTGAGAGAAGCGGGACTGCGACAACGTGGCTAGCTAACTGGACAAAGAACTCAACATGGCTGGAAACAATACACCACCCGCATTATTCAACCCAATGACCGAGGCCTGGGGTTCCTATCTCGATTGTTTTCCAGATGTTCCTGGAGAGAAGTGACCTGGTAAATATTATAGAACAGTGGAAAAGAGCAGTTTTCCTCATGCATTGTGGTCCCACCATTTTCAAGATGGCTTAAAGCCCTTGCAGCCCCAAAGCAATGTGAAGACGACAGCATGGCCAGATTTGAATGGATTCTGAGGGTGCATTACACTCCCCCTGTATCCTGCTGGTCAAAAGACATGAGTTTCTACTGGAGAGATCAAAAGGAAGGAGAAGAGCATAAATGATTTCTAGTTAACCTGAGGGACATTGCCAGGGCATGTGAATTCCTGAATGTGGATGGGACAATGAGGGATCATGTAGTCCTGGGACTGAGAGATCTGACCTTACAGAGCCAGCTCCTAATGAAACCAAAAATAACACTAAAAGAGGCTATCGAAGAAGCAGCCAGAGGCAGAAGCATCACAGAAGTCTGCCCCAGCCATGAGAAAAATGAATAAGAATCCACACACCCCCACTCAAACCCCTCCCCCACAAAGACACTGCCACCATTCCACCACGAGGACTTTGAATCCAGTTCAGGGTGCAGCAGATGATGAAGAATTGAATCAACTCCACCCTGAGCCAACAGCAGAACAGCAGCAAAAGGAAATGGAAGGAATTTTGGTGTATGGGTTTGTGAAGGAAATCACTTTAGATAGCTCCAAGATCCTATTGCCAACACTGTGAGTGGAGTGGGCACATCGCAAGATCATACCAAGCATTCAAGCCAAACAACCAAAGACAAAGGCAAAATACACCCCTAAGAACTTGGGAAAACCAAACTGAAAACCATGGGATTCACATAGAAAGAATCATGAAGCCACGAGCCGAGCACAAAAGAGAAGTGAAAACAGCACCAGAATGGTAATTGTTGGCGCACTCCAGCATACCAAACACTAAGAAAATGCATGTTTAACATTAAAATAGAAGGTGAGCCATGTAAAATGGAAGTGGATTTGAGGTCTCTTCTATCATAGTGTCGTGGGATACCATCAAAAGAATAATTCCCCAACTGACAAAAAATACAACTAAAGAAACAAAAAAATAATTTTAAAAGATTATCAAGGGAACAAGATTCTAGTCATTGGCATTGGAGAATTCAGAGTATCCTTCCGAAATTACTCTGGAATCCTGCCTTTAACTGTGGTCAACTGGGACCGGCCAAGTCTTCTGGGGTTGCAAATGGTTCAAGCCGTTGGAATTGAATTCACTGGCATACACACAGCATCATGGAAACGCAAGTGGGAGGACTAACTGATCGAGGAATTCTGGGATGTCTTTGACAGAAAATTAGGCAAGTAACTTGAGGTCCCATATTTCTTTTAATCTAGACCCAAATATTGTACCAAAATCGAACTAAAAGCAAGGCGAGTTCCCTTCGCACTTAAACCAAAAATAGATGAGCAGTTAGACAAGCTCATTTCCCAAGGGATTTTTATTAGCCAATAGAATCATAAGAAGTGGGAAACCCCGATAGTCACCCTATAAAGCCAGGTGGATTTGTGGGTGGCCTGAACAGGAGCAAACCAAAAACCAAACCTTTCAAAAACAGACAAAGTGAACTATCCATACTGAAGGGTTGTATTTTGTGGGGTGATCAAGTTATAATTCCAACAATATTAAAGGGATGAAATAATGGAGATGCTGCATGCAAGGGCACCCGGGGATAGTCAAAATGAAATCATTAGCAAGGAGCTATGTATGGCGGCGCCAGGGATGGATAAGGAACTAAGAGCCTGGGTATCCACCTGCCAGAATTGCCAGGAAAACTGACCAGCACCACCCCATAGCACCCAAACATGAGTGGGAATTGCCCAGGGGACCCTGGTCTAGAATACATATTGATTTTGCGGGGCAAGTCAGGGCACAACAATTCTTATTGTAGTGGCGACGCATACTCTAATGGCTGGAAGTCAGCATCATGCAATCCACAATGACAGAGGCAGTAATAAGAACCCTAAGGAAACTATTTGCTACACATGGCCTTCCAGATATCTTGGTATCCAATCATGGGCCTCAATTCACAGCCACACAGTTTGAGGGCTTCTTAGCACAAATGAGGTACGACATGCCCTCTCAGTGGCCTGTTTACACATCCACTAATGGTTGGTTGAAACGCATGGTTTGCCACACAAAAGAGACACTTCCAGAAACTAGGGTCTGGTGTATTTGCAAGCAAAAATAGACAAATTATTAAGTATACAACACATAATACGCTAATGCAGCAACAACTAAAAGCCCTATGGAACTTCTTATGGAAGGAAATTGAGATCACAATTAGACAGAGTACACCCAATTAGACAGCCAGAAAAAACCACTAGATTCATCCAGGAATGCCAAATTTCAAATTGGGGGGAATCAGTATATGCAAAAAACCTAACAGGGGACCCATTATGGGTACCCGGCAATGGTGGTACAAGTAACAGAAGTAGTGCTCATAACAGAGTCAGAGACTATAGAAGGCAGGATTTGGAAAGACAGCATTGATCAACTATGAAGCTGGGGAACAAAGGGAACAAACAGAGAGGAAGGGGAGACCCTCACACACAGCCAACAATAACAGGGGGGAAGGGGAAGACCCTAACCACCAAATCAAATAAGGAATAACATAGAAACAGGCCCTAACAACTTTACTCAAACTCAACAATTAAAAACAGTACACACAATCTCAACAATTAAGAATAGCGTTGGAAGAACTAAATGAAAATACTAGACCAACTCACCAGACATCACACAGAAAGCACAAATCCAAGGAAGGAAGCAAAAGGGCGGCATCCTAGTGGAAGTAGATCGGCCGCCGTGATGAGGAAATTCCAGGAGGTTCCATGGAGGGGTAGGAGGAAGAGGGCGATAATTTCAACCGAGCAACCAGAATAGAACCAACCCAGTTTCTGAGACATGGGCTGCACAGCTTTTTGCACCCATAAGAGTCCTGCCTATTTGGCATGATTACAATACAATAGGTGAAACAGAAATTGCGGTGGAGCTGGGGACGCACAGGTGGGGAGGGGTTTTTAGTATTAACATATACGCCTTGATTGGTTGGTCAGTAAGCGGTGGAATTGAAAGAGCTTGTCCAGGTTGTGGCCGCGGCAGCCTGGGGGTAGAAAAGGGCTGCAAGGGCTGCTGTTCTTTGTTCCTGAATGATGTAATAAAGAAACACAAAGGGTAAAGCCTCCCATGTCTTTTTCTCACCAAAGATCTATAGTAAGGGTCTGGAGGCTGTAAAACATATTAATGAATGAATGAAGGACCAAGTACTATCTAGTCACAAAAAGAAGAGACTAGAGGTGGTATGACGACAGTCTTCCAGTATTTGAGGGGC
>BHFT01045521.1:0-23257 GCA_004320025.1 Laticauda laticaudata | reverse complement strand
ATTTAAGCCCATGTCACACTGCACCAACGGATGGAAAGAGATGTAAAACGGGAAAAACACTTGCCATCCGTTGGTTAACACACGATGCTTCCGTTTTGTACTCACTGCGTCCCGTTTTTCTTCTCTCTTCCGTTCCAGACATCCCGTCGACTGAAGTTCCACATTCCGTTCAAGAAAGTTTGAGCTGCTCAAAACTTTTTGAGCGGAAAATGTTATCCAACGTGTCCGTTCTGCATCCGTAAGGCAATACCAGGGAACATCCGTTCTGTCATCCGTCATCATCCGTTAACGCATCCGCTATATCCGCTAGCATCCACTGTGCATCCGCGCAACTCACATCCCGCTCCAGCAGAAAGCGGACCAACAAGGGAGGAAGCGGAAACGGACGCGGAACAGACACGCAGCGTAGTAAGCTACGGACGGAGAAAGGATGAAGCGGATGCAGCTTTGCAAAGAAAGCATTTTAACGGAAAAAACGTTCGCAGAGGGGACCTATCTCGGATATTAAGGATGTCCAGACGGATGTCAGAGGGATGCAAAAGGACACATAGGGGAAATATATTGCCTATAAAAAAGGTGTGAGCACCTCAACTGGATCTGACTTCAGACCAGCGCCCTGCTGTGAAGGACCTCTTTTGCAGCTCATCTGCCCTTGCTGCTTACCACAGCATTCAGTCATGTCGCATGCATGGATCGTAACACAGTCCTTTTGGTAGCCACCATCGTTCTGCACAGTGCGAAGCCATCTCAGGCTCTTTCATGTTCTAAATCAGGAAGAAAGAGGCGGCCAAGAAGCGTCTGGGTCGAAGATGATTGGGAGAAGAGCAGAGTAGGACTGTACACAGACTGATGGGTAGATGCTTGAGGACAAGAGCCTCGTGCATCCAGCACTTCATGAGATGCTCCAGCCCATGTTTGACGAAGTTGTGCAGTCAGCTGACCACCGGCGGTTACCGCAAGCAGAGCACCAACTTCCGGCCCGCGAGCCTGGACCCTGGGTCAAGGTGGCACTGAACCTGCACCACCTGGCCTCAGGGACCACCTACAGGAGCATGCAGTACGGCTGGAGGGTGCCACCTACACCATCAAGCATTGTGGTCCAGAGAAGTGGTCAGGCCATCATCGAAGAATACCTTGAGGAGGCTCTCCAAAGTGCCCCTCCACTGGAGAAGGATGAAAGAAAGTTGCAGAGCAGTGGCATCAGAGGTGGGAACTCCCACACACCGTATGAGCCATTAGATGCAGCACGTGGCCTGCAAAGCTCCCAGCCAAGTTGGGCTCCACTTATTTCAACTACAAGGGCTTCTTCAGCATTGTCCCTCTTTTGCATGGTCGAATGCTGACTCCAAGTTCATTGTAATCGATGCTTCAGCAACGGGTCAGCTTTCAGATGCCCAGGTATACAACGCCAGTGGACCTAAAAGGAGGGGCTGGGAACGCAACCTCATCATGGCTTCCAGATCCAGACCCTGCCCACGACAGAGAGAGAGAGAGAGAGTATAAACACCAGTGGTGAGATTCAAATTTTTTTACTACCGGTTCTGTGGGTGTGGCTTGGTAGGCATGGCAGGGGAAAGGATGCTGCAAAACAGGGGTCCCCGGCTGGCTGAGGAATTCAAGGAGTTAAAGTCTACAAGCCTTAACATTGCCAAGTTTGGAGATCTCTGCTGTAAAATCTCCAATCAGAGGTGGTATTTGCTGGTTCTCCGAACTACTCAAAATTTCCACTACCGGTTCTCCAGAACTGATCAGAACCTGATGAATACCACCTCTGATACACACCTTCTCTCTTATTTTGCTCACGTGCAGAACACTTCGCTATATCTTATGCTTAATCTTGCAGATAATATCAAGTTCTTGTAAAGGATGCAATATCATATACCTTGGAGTGCTGTAATTAGCACAGAATACTGACTACAATGAGATTACTGTCTGGTTTTTGTGCATGTAATAATTAAATTGGCATTTTGCATGTACCTGTTAATTATGGCACAGCTGGCCCAGGCCTCTGACACACGAAATCATAGCTGAATAGGTCTGCAACAATCACGAGTTTCTTGTCTTTACTCTGCTCTGGAAGAAAATTTCATTTAGCAGCTATGAAATAGAAAGTATCTCCTTAGAAAAGCCCTAGGAGTAGCAAAAATATCCACTGCATGTTGGACTCAAGGCCACATTTGTCTAAGACAAGATGCCTTTAAATACTCCAAATTGCATGTTCGTGAACAGAAATGTATCTCTGAATCATTTTATACTTTATCCATCCAACTGAAATTATAGTTAAATAATACAATATAAAACACAGGGATGCTCTGATTCCTCTTTGGGTGACTGAAACTTATATAATATGGCACAGTGATGAAGGCTACTGATGTCTGTGTATGTATGTATATACCAGTGATGGTGGAACCTTTTTGTTGTGGTGTGCTGGAAGCACATGTGCACGTGCTGGCACCCACAATACAATGTGCCCTGCTTCCCCATGGATGCACGTGCAACACCCCCCCTTCCCCCTTACCTGCACTGAGCATGCAAACACCTCCCAGCTGATTTTTGACCCATTTGAGGCCTTTTTTGGCCTCCCAGAGGCTTGAGGGAAGCCTCTGCAGCCTTGGGAAGCCGAAAAATGGGCCTTCTGGAAATACCGCAAGTGCCTGTTTTCAGAAGTGCTGAAATAGGCCCATTTTTCGGCGTCCAAAGGCTGTAGATGTTATGTATGGAACTTGGTAGGCTCCAAGTTCCCTATTCTGATTGGCCGAAAAGGCCGTTCTCAGATTGGTGATTAGCCCACCAAATGGCAGGAACAATTAAAGTTGTTCATTGGCCACAAGCTGCAGGGAAGCTGTTATATAAAGGGCTACCGCGGGTTGGGCTATTGTTCTGTTACCATTGCTTAGCGAGTTTAATAAAAGAGTTAGTTGTTGGAACCCGGTCTTGCGCGCTTCTTTCCGGATGGAACAGTGGAGGCTTCCCTCGATTCTCCGAGAGGGTGAAAAAGCCCTCAAACCGGCCAAAAATCAGTTGGGAGGAGCGCACATGTGCAGTGCAAGTAAGTTTGGCTTACTTACGTGGCAGACAGCTTGTGTGAGACTGCCAAGAACATTATCAGCTCAAGTAATTTAACCCGGTAATTCCTGGACTTGCTTGCTTACTTGTGTTTTCAGTTTGAAATTTGGACTTTTTACTTTGTTGGTACCGGTGAGACATAACATTTTTGTCCCAAACCTAAACAAAAGCCATCTTTTGACCAAGATGGACCAACAGCCGCAACAGCAGCAGCAGCAGCAGCAACAGCTTAACCAGCTGCAAGAAGATAATCAAGTTTTGCAGCAGCAAGTTAACCAGCTGCTTAATCAACTCATTCTGTTGCAGGCTCGTACTGCTCCTCCTGCCCCTCCTCGTAGGAAATGCCTGGTAGCTGTGCCGGATAAGTTCTCTGGGCAGCCTGAAATGTTCCTGGCTTTTATGGGACAGTGTAAATTATTTATGGATCTGCGGCCAGAGGATTTTCCTGATGACCAGGCTCGGNAAATGACTATCAGGGGTTTTGGCATCACCTGAGACTGATGTATGAGGACCCCATACAGGCTCAGACAGCAGCCAGACTGTCTGGCCTGAAGGAACTTCACCAGGGGAAACGCCCCTTGCAGAAATTCATTTCAGAATTTTGGCTGCTCTGTTTGGACTCTGTCTGGAATGATGCGGCTTTGATGGATCAAAGTTTGATGTGGCTGGAATGATGTGGCTTTGATGGATCTTTCCAGGATGGCCTGTCGGAGGAATTACAGGACGAATTGGTGGACATGGAGCCAGTCTTGACCCTCGATGCTCTGGTGGTGCAATGCTTGAGCATTGATGCCTGTCTTCAACGGCGCAAGACTAGACGCCCAGTTCCGGAGCAGCCATCCAACTCAATACCATTCTGTACAACCAGCGCCCCAGGTCTCCCATAGTGTCATGGCCATGGCTGAGGAGCCGATGGAGTTGGGTGCAGTTCGACCTCATTTGACGGCCCAAGAAGGCACCTGGAGACTTCAGGGAGGCTTATGCCTGTATTGTGGGGGGCCTGGTTACTTTGCAAATTCCAGTTCGATTAAACGACGGGGGACACGCAAGCCAATGACTGAATCTAACCTTGCTCAGTGGAGAAATGGGGCAGGCCCAGCCTCGGGGAAACCCTAGGTCGGGCACGTATCAACCAACCACCCAAAATAGCGGAGGTGAACTCTGGACCCCCTAGACATTTACTTTTAGACACTTGGGTTTTCTTGCCGTCCTGGTCAGAGAGGATTCCTGCAATTGCATTGGTGGACTCAGGGGCCACAACTAATTTTATGGACCATAAAATGTAAGCTGAAGAATGTTGATTTGATGCGAGGCAAAGACGCAGCTGAAAGCATGAGATGCAATGCAAAAAGAAAGGACAAATCAGAGACTGAGATGAGAGACTGACATGCCCCACAGGGAATAAAAGTGGGTGTGTTAGCTCNCTTCGGGCTGGGCCCATTCATTTTGCTACCCAGCTGTTGCGCCTAGTCATTGGGGACCATGAGGAGGCGATTAGTTTTTACATTACAGCGGATCTCCATCTGCCCTTGGAGGCTGTGTCAGAGCATTGAAGTGGACACAACTTTGTCAAATTGCAATCCCATGAGAATAATGACAAGGCTATCGGAGAGACCGTCTCTTGCCGGTCACATCTACCTGACCCATCGGAATGGGGAGGCAGGGAATGTTGCGGGTCCCATCCTTGAGGGAAATACACTTGGTAGGACCCAGAAGAAGGCCCTTCTCTGTGGTGGATCCCTCCCTCTGGAACATAATTCCCCCAGAGATTAGACTGGCCCTCACTCTGATTCTCTTCTGGAAGGCGTTGAAGACCTAGTTCTGCCAGTGGCCTGGGGCACCCAGAGCAGGATGGAGTCCATTAAATCAGGGGTCTCCAACCTTTTGGACCTTAGGGACCACCAAATTCATAATTTTAAATCCCGCAGACCACTAATATGAATTTTGACTGACGGTGGCTTGCTGACTTTTTCCCAGGGTCTCTGCAGAAAGCAGCAGAGACCTTGGGAAAATCCCCCAAAAAGTCTGCAGGAAAATTCCCCACCCCCATTTTCCTACCTATCAATCATTTATTTATTTATTTGAGATCACAGGATACCATCTCTGGCTCATTATTCAGAGGAAGAGAGAGGGAGACTTTTGGCTTCATGCAAGGAAAGCAGCAGAAGTCTTTCCCCCGCCCCCCAAACTCTGCCAGAAATGAGTCCTTGTGAGATTTGTCATGCTGGCACAGCCTCTTGGAACAGGATGACTTGCAGAGTCCCAAAGACTCATTTCTGGCAGATTTTGGGGGAGAGAAGGAAAGACTTTTGCTGCTTTCCTTGCATGCAGTCAAAAGCAGAAGAATAAAGAAGTGGAAAAAAGCAGCCTGGTGGCCAGGCGAGGTGCATGGGGTGCGTGGGGCAAGTTCTCCCTCTCTGCCCTTTTCCCCTCCTCTCACTACCTCATGTTGTTCACAATACAAGTTACGCAAACCTTGTGTCCTCATTTGGGCGGCACATTATGTTCCTGCACAGCCTGGATTACTTGCTTTGGGGGGCTTTGGGGATGAAATTTCTCTGTGGACCACCAAAATTTTCTCGTGGACCACTAGTGATCTCCAGCCCACTGATTGGTGACCATTGCTATAAAATATGCTAAATTGTGTCCTCTGTGGATGTTTATGAGATTCAGAGTTTTGAACTTTGGTTACTTTATGCATGTGAGTTGGTATGCAGGATCTCAAAATGAATACAGCATATGCTTCAATAAACTATTATTTTCAGTACATACAAAAGAATCATTATCTGCTGAAGTTCACTAATAAAATAACATCTAACTGAAAGGCAACTGTAGAACTACAGCTTGAGTGGCAGAGTGTAAAATACCAGGTCACATTTTTGAAGATAACTTACCCAGGTTTTGGTTTCTATAGCCAAATGGAGTATTATGGTAAAGAGAGCTGTTGTGGTGATAGGAGTTCCCCATGAAAATATGTCCACATCTGAATCATAATATATCTAAACAAAGTTAAATGAGAATTAAGCACATTTGACAATATAAAACCTGAAGAATATTAACCCATAATCCAAAGTCCAGAAACTATCCAAATAATCTGCATATTAGACAGAGTCTAAACTTAAAAGTTTATCTTTATGTTTCAAAAGACATTTGTTCCATATGGATTTGATGTTTTTAGATTCCAACAAAAAGCATCTGCAATATGAACCTACAAAATGTACCATTTGAATTAGTCCAGCTATGATTAGAGCAGAAAAGTTAGCCCTTCTGAATCAGAAATTGTGTTTGAGAATATATGCTTGCAAAATCTGGACAGACTTGAATACTGAGGCCTTTCTAATAAAATGAAATTCAACATAGATAAAAGTAAGGTTTTATATTTAGACAAGAAAACCAACTGTATAAGGACAAGCTAGGTGAAAACTTGGCTTAATGCCAGTAATTGTGAGAAGGATCTTGGAGTACTGGTGGACAATCTAAAATATGAGCCAACAGCATGCAGCAGCAGCCAAAAAAGCCAATGCAATCCTAGGCTGCATCAATAGAGCGATAAAACATGAAGTTCTAGTACCACTTTACAAGTTAGTTAGACCACACTTGGAATATCAGTTCTGGTCACAATATAAAAAAGATGTTGAGGCTCTGGAAAGAGTTCAGAGAAGAGCAACAAAAATGATTAGGGGGCTGGAGGCAAACATACTAAGAACCGTTGCAGGAATTGGGTATGTTTAGTCTAATGAAAGCAAAGGTCTAGGGGAGACATGATACTAGTATTCCAGTATTTGAGGGGCTCCTACAAAGATGAGCAGATGAGGGGACTATTTTCCAAAGCACCAAAAGGCAAGATGAAAAACAATGGATTGAAACTAACCAAAGATAGAAGCAACCTAGAACTAAGGATAAATTTCCTAGCGGTGAGAGCAATCAACCAATGGAACAACTTGCCTTCAGAAGTTGTGGGTGCTCCATCACTGAAGGCTTTCAAAAAGAGAGTGGACAATCATTTATCTGAAATGGGTATTGGGTCTTCAGCTTAAGCAGGGAGTTTTACTGGAAGACCTCCAAGGTCGTTCCCAACTCTATTATTCTATGTTCTATGTGCTAAGAAAATTAATACCATGACTGCATTCCACTTAGTAAAATATAATTGTTTAGACTCTAATTTGGGATATACTAATTACTGTGACTATCATAATAAAATTGTTATAACTAGAAACAAATGCTAAGAACATTAATGAGATTTTTTGTTTCATCACTCTAGAAAAAAGTCAGTTTGTAGAGGTCTTTTCAATTACTCCCTGAGCAATTATTATCCGTGATAATAGCAATAATTTTCTTTCTACAATTTCAATAAATGATGCTAAGCATGAGACAAATTGACCTGATTGCCAACTCCCCACTGTTCCTTTCAAACAATATTAGGAAAAAGAAAGCGACGATACTCCCACTGCTAAGCTCACTCTTGAAAACTTTTGGAATTTTTTTTTTGGTATTCCTTGAAAAAACTTATAAATGGAATAAGTATTTCATAGTTTTGTTCCTGGCACCATCTCTTCCTATTCTAGCTATATGAAATCTGGATCTTTGATAAATGGTACAGGGTACATACAGATTTCACTGTCAAATGCAAAAAAATCAGGACTATTTATAAAGTTGCAGCATAGAAGATTTATTCAAGCCTATGCACAGGAATTTGGTCAATTAAAGTTCAACACTAAATTGGTGTCAGGTAAGGGTCAACTGAATTCGGGGAGGGGGACTTGGAGCACTTGTGGGAACACAATGATGCTAAATTGATGGCACACAATAATTCTGCTCCCAGCTCTGCCAGCTTTTCTCCTACATTCATTCATAACACTATTTTCCAACTGCTAGTCCTTATCTCCCAGTAGCAGCAGTTTGGGTTATCTGTATTAATAACCCATAATTCTGAATGTCTTTTTGCCTCCACAGCTTCAATAATCCAAATCATAAATACTAAACTGACCCTCCTAGTGCATTTCGTTTCACTTGCATACATTTGCCATGCCTGGCTTCTTTCCCCCACGATTCAAGAACAGAAGGATTGGAGCATATTTATCACTTGATAACTTACAAAGTAAGGGATGAAGAAACAAACCAAGCTTTGGTAGAGAGCATCAATCATGTTCATCCAAAACATATGTGGCTGGTACTCCTGTAATGGGGGAGGCAGAATGAGAGCTTTACCTCTAATGAACCACTTCTTGTTCAAAAAGAAAAAAAAAGCTCAGTGATTAAAAGAAGCAGATGAGTTCATGTAGGGATTTCATCTAGAAAAGCTGCTAAATACAAATCATATTCTGAGCCAAAGAAACATTCCCATCCACTTATTTGGCAGTTCGACCTGCTCCAACCCAGTCCAACATTTTCTAAAAACCCTTCCCTTTCAAACAAAGTTAAGTGGACCACACCCTTGGCTTTTTCTTCCTCTACTGTCCTACCAAAGGCCATTGAAGGTCCTGACTAAAAATACATTTTCTAAAGGCCACCTGATCAGACTATTTCCACTGAAGCTCATACTGAACATGCTGTCCTACTACCTGGAATAGTAATGGAGCTGGCATTAAAGAGCTGGAAGAATAAGTCAGGGATTATTTGGAGGATCAAAGAAGTTTGAACAGGATGAATAGGTTTGGAATGACAAGTTCAGAAATATTAGACAGGCTTAGTTTGTGTATAAGGCAATTGCCAGTCTTTTTGGAAGCAGCTCAGATTTCTTTCTTTTTCTAAGTCAGTCTGTCATGAAAAAGGGAAAGGATTATCCATCTCCCATACCATGGACATTACAACCCCACTTCAGCCCTGACAAGGATTACAGGTCAAACTCTGAAGTGATGTGTGATGTATCCCAATTCCTGAATGTGTGTCCTGTGACTGACAATGACATTAATATGGCAAAAATGTTGGATCCAAACAAGTTAGTTGCATTGAGTTCAGGCAGGCAAATAAGTTCAGGTCTAGCTTCTGTTGATTTCAATAAATCTAAAATGGAATTAAACACTATGGATTGAATGAATCATTTTCAATTATGCTGATGATATATTATATCCCTAGTAGCAGTATCCATATGCCTCCCAATAATTTTTTTTTTCATGCACAGCTGATCTTATCATCCAGCTATTTGTGCCATTTGACAGTGAGGGATAGAAACACAAAACATAACAGAAATTATTAAAACACATCACCCTGGAGGCAACTCACATCAAACATATTAAAAAGGGATCACATAAAATCCTGACCCAGGTCGAAGTATTTCTAACTGATGACAGGATCAAGGCCATCTGAATCTCTGCAAAGATTCTGGCTACATTGGACAACATTTTTAGTAACTATTCAGGGACCTGGAAAGTTCTATCTGCACAGAATAAGAGCACATACATAATTCATTGTTTGATATTATCCTCCATTTCCAGGTGGAAATCAAGAAATGTACTCCGGCCTCAAGCTTCACTGTATTCTGCTGTCAAAATATACAGTCCTGGGAAGAAGAGGGTAGAACTTCTTTCTACCCTGTAAAATTATTTTACTTTTTGATTCCCTGTTAAAAGTTAGAAACTCAGTATGCCTAATGGCAGTATAATGCCCAAGTTATTCATTCATCCATTTACGTATGCTTAATTTGAACAAGATTTGCATTATTTCTCTACCCTTGATGCATCTGCAGGTAGTCAACCGGCAGCCCTTCTGGACCTCTCAGTGGTATCAATGCCATCAATCTTGATATCCTTCTGGATTGTCTTTGGGTGCTGATAGTGATAAGCACTGGTACAATAGTTGCCCTCTTTTCTTTGTGGCCAGTTCCAGTTGGTGTTGGCAGTGGAGCAATTGAATCCTAGACCCCTGCAATGTGAGGTGTCCAAGGGCTTGAGCGTTTTACCACGACATGAAACCACCAGAGGAGGTCATCCATCAGTATCAGTACTGGCCCCACCCCCATCTATTCTCTGCTTCCCGAGTCCCAGCTGGGTCTTCTTTTGTTGCCCTGCACAGGAGAATGGAGCTGGAAAGCAAGTTAGTGGAGTGGGGAGGGAACAAGATTTTGCAGTAGCCTTCTCCCTGGAGTGGGGTGGGGTGGGAATGGAGATTTTGCAGTAGCCTTCTTCTGCCACGCTCACCAAGCCAGCAGTAAATTTTTTTGAATCCCACTGGCAAGATGGTGTGTGCATGTTTCTAGTTCTTTCCTGAAGTTTGGCAAGCCACTACCTTAGTAGTCTTCCATAAAGTTTTCCTAGTAGAATTTGATTGCTTATTGTACCCTATGGCTATCATTAAGTATTGTACCTTATGATTCTTGACTCTTGATGAATGTATCTTTTCTTTTATGTATGCTGACTGCATTTGCACCAAGACAAATTCCTTGTGTGTCCAATCACACTTGGCCAATAAAAAAATCTATTCCATTCTATTCCATTCTAAAGCACTAAAGACCTGGCTTTTTGCCTAAGTACAGGAATAAGGTGAGGTGACTGCACATCAAAGTTTGATTTGGCACTTTTTTGTGATTTTTAGATTTTATTTTTATGTATTTGGTTTTAATATATTTTTTGTTATTTCAATTTTTGATTGGGAGCCACCCAGAGTTTGTGATGAGTGGCTATATAAATATTATATAAATAAATAAATAACAATTATGTTACATGATATATCATTATATGTTGCAGAGGAATATTAGATGGGCCTTAATGTCATTCTTTTCAAGAATCCTGAGACTCTAGTGTTTTTTCTAAAATAAAATAAAAAATAAGAATGATCTTTATGTCACATTTTATGACTTGAAAAATGCAGAAATGAACACATTTTTACCTCCATCTTCTGGCCACTTGTATAGAGCTGAGGCATAGCAATTAATGTCTCTGCAGGTACATCTTTATCAAGAACTCCAACAATCAATTGAGGAAGAGATGAGAACATTAAGTTAAAGAAGATCAGGTACCACTGATCAATCATTGATGACCCTGAAAATCCACAGTAAAACTGGTACCAGAAAAGAAGGGCGACAAACATCTTTAAAAAAAAAAAGAAAAAAGAAAAAGAGCAAAACATGAATCTTTAATATTTGCAAGCAGCATATTTATGTATAAAATTGTAGCAGGATATCTCCTTTTTTTCATAAACATATTGAATTTCATAATATGTCTAACTTAGTTTTTCATTTGACTCAACACATACCGCCAAATCTCTCACCATAGTCCTTGACTTACAACCACAACTGAGCCCAAAATTTCTGTAGCAAAGTGAGACATCTGTGAAGTGAATTTTATCCCATTTTATGACTTTTCTTGACATAGTTGTTGAGTGAATCACTGCAGTTAACTGTGTTAAGTTAGTAGCTCAATTGTTAAATGAGTCTGGCTTTCTCATTGACTTTGTCAGAAGGTCGCAAAAGGAAATCACATGACCCAGAAGTGGGTATTCAGCAGATTCTGATGAATTCTGGAGATCTGGTAGCAGAAATTTTGAGTAGTTCGAAGAACCAGCAAATGCCACCTCTGACTGGAGATTGTTTAGTACCCTTCCCCTGCCACGCCCACCAAGACATGCCCACAGAACAAGTATAAAAATTTTTGAATCCCACCAGTGACATGACCCTGGTATACTGTAACTGCCATAAATATGAATCAGTTGCCAAGCATCTGAATCCCCACATGTGATTGTGAGGATGCTATAATGGTTGTAGGTGTGAAAAATGGCCAAAAGACACTGTTTTCAGTGATTTTGTCACTGCTGAAATCACAACAAAATTATAAGTCGAGGACTACCTGGACAGACAAAGACATTTCTGTATTTTGGTTCTCTACTGATTGATTTTTAAGAAGAAAAAGAGGCTCAACTTCCCAATATTGGGAGAAAGAAGATAGTTTGATACTGAAAATGACATTACTTGTTCTCTTCTTCTTAAGTATTATGTAAGAATTTAATCAGACAAAGCTAATCTGTTTGGGTTTTCTTTACATATATTTCATATTCTACACAATAGTTATTTGTCACCAAAAATATTTATCATTAAGAAATATATTTCTGGGAAAAAGAAAATTTATTGTGAGTTTACTGATTTAGAGACAGTAATTGTATTATGCTTTGTTCTGTGTGAATTTGGAGTTGCAGGTGGGTTGCTGAACGTGATTATACACCGTCTATGGAAAATAAAGCACATATGAGACCAAATGAAATGTTTAACAAAATAGTTCAATATTAAGTAGGGAATAAGACAAAGATAAGTAATGTTTCTTTTATTGGTTAGTATATTTACAAATAAACACATAAAGAACATTTATGGAAATGGTCGAGGTGTAAGATGTGTGATTTGGAAGCATGATCTACAAGTGCTTTTGTGTAGTAAAGTACCAAATTTTGCTCAAGAATCTGAAAGATCTGCAACAAATATTAGATATGATTCATCCAAAAATTAATTTATTATAATCAAATGGAATGAAGAACTGTAAATTATACCTCAATTATGAGAGTAGAGTACTGTTATGGGGTGTAATCTGCTATGGGGAATCAATCTTCATTGAAAGAAGTGAAATGTATATTCTGGTAGCTAGATAGCACTCACTATAGACTACCATCCCATTTACTCTTATATCTGTAAATTAAAACTAAAGGAATAACATGTTTCCATTATTTGCTATGACTCAAAATCTTTCAAGTAAATTCAAATGTTGGATTATTTTGTCCTGAGTTTGAATCAAAACAATTAATGTACACCTGCTATTACAATGCTAATGACATAAACATTTCTGGATGTATACAAGTTACTTAGTAGATACACATTGTACACTTGTTTAACCATTTCCCTTTCTGTATCTCAGGCCTATTGCAAAAAAAAAAATGCTTAATCTATAATTTTCCATATACCAGTGTGTGTGTCTTGCCCTTAAAGAATTGGATGTGTATGTGTGTGTGCTTACATGCATGCATGCATGCATACATATATTTCTTTTCATGCAACTGAAAAGCAGAATAGCATAAAAGCTATAATCATTCTTGTCAGGTGAAGATGATGGATATATGCAGTTTTAATAAATGTGATATTATAGAAAGTTTCTTGATCAGAAAAACATTTAATTTTTGCTTTATACCTACATTAAGAACAGCTTTTAATCTACATTTAGAACAGTCTGCAGAGCCATGAATGTCACCATGAACTGTTTTTAAGAAAATGGGCTCTGAGGATGAATTATAATGCCAAATCAGTATCAGGAAAGATAATCTCTTTCTGGAAATAGAATGTTCAGATCCACGGCCTTAATGGGAGTTGGTGGAGAAACCTCTTTCTGAAGTCTTGCCTATCAAACCCAACTGCACTTTTAGGAATTTATTTCTGTGTTCCTAAAGAAGACATGAATAATCAACCTTTTCCTTTTCCTCCTCATGGAGAATAGGCTTCATACTGTGGTGGAGGAAGTCATCACAATTTGCTTTTCTTCCCATAACTAGACTGAATTTGGCAAGGAAGACTTCAATTCTTAACAATGCATGCTTGTTTATTTATGAGTTCAGTTCCAATGGTGGCCTTGACCTTTATGATTGTTAATTGGCTTGAGGGCTACAATGTTTGAAGATTTTCAAATATTGACCTTGTTTGCCTGAGTTCTTGACCTAAGTCCTTAGCCGGGCTTCCTTATTGGAATGTCCTTCTAGACCAGAGGTGGGGAACAATGGCCCCTTTATGACTTGTGGACTTCAACTCCCATGGCTGGATCAGGAATTCTGGGAACTGAAATCCACAATTCATAAAGGGCCATCATTTTCCCACCCCTGTTCTAGACCATTAGAATGACCTCTAGCAACCACTAGGATGATTTTGGAGTATCTTTCATTGACTTCTTTTTCCTCAGGCTTTCTAAATTTAACTGTTGTTTTATTCTGTTTATATCAATATTTTGTAACATCATTTATATTGTCTATTTTTACTTGATGCAGGGCAAACCGAAGCTTCATATCAAATTGGTTCACTTTTCTGATGATTTTATGCATTAGATTTTATGTGTTAGAAAAAAAAAGGGCAGTATTAGTTTTGACTGGCTCAAATTTACTTTGGAACAAGGTTTTTTCTCTTCACTCTCATCATGCAGCATTTTGTGATGTATCCATGTTTACATGCGAGCCAGTTTGAAATGTATAGCTCTGTGGTCATTTCATATGAAGTACACACACAGATAAACTGAATGAATAGATTAAGAGGATCAGAAAGACCATTCTAACTACAAAGCAGCCATGCATATCTTGTAGCTCTTGAAAGACTTGTTTTTGACTGAGGTTTTTTTTATTGTTGTATTTTCCTGGTGCATGGTTAGCTTCATATGTTTATAAGATATAATTGTATTCATTTGCAATTGGGTCATTCCAGTGTATCCTTCCAATTTTGCTGCAGGAAATTAAGTCTGGTTTTGTTGTTGTAAGCCCCTTTTTGAAGCTGATATTGCTTTCATATTCAGTGTGATAAATTCTGGCTGATTGGAGAGTTAAAAATAATATGGTGGATCCTGTAAAGCTGAAATCTGTCAAATGAGCTCCATAAAGTATTCCTAAGTTGCACATCTTATTCTTGTTATCAGATTTACACACGTGATTCCCTGTCACACAGCAGGGTCTGTGTGAATGTCTTGTAAATGCCAGCCATCTGTATTTTAGCAAGTACTGCCAGACCAAAAATGTTTAAAACAAGGGATAATGTGTAATTATAGCATTTGTTCCTTAGAATGATATAGAATGGGACATTTGAAATTAGAGTATGTATTACAGCAACTAGAATTCTGACTTGCTGCGTATCACTGGTTCCTACCTCCATGTTACCTTTTACCCCTTCTCCTAGCTTTGTTTTCCAATTCAACTGTTTCCCAGTTTTCATCACACAATCCTAATCTTCTGCCACATTCTTTTCCAAATGTTTAAGAATTTCCTTCCTTCCTTCCTTCCTTCCTTCCTTCCTTCCTTCCTTCCTTCCTTCCTTCCTTCCTTCCTTCCCTTCCCTTCCCTTCCCTTCCTTCCCAAGAAAATGGCCTTGATGGATTGGAGAAAGTGTCACTACCAGGCTACAGTGAGATGGAACCCTAACCCTAATCCTAATGGGGGCTGAACTGTAACTTGGAAAATGTCTCAGAAAAGACTCTCTAGTTCTCACAGAGATAAAGGAGGGGAGAAGCACAATTATATTATTATAGCAGTTAAAATAAAACTCCTGACCTATAGGCATTGGTTCCTTAGTCTGGTCTAACCTGATCTACCTTTCTATTTTCTTTAATGAATGCTGATGTCACTTTAAAAAAAAAGTTCTTTTGCTTATAACATATCAGAAAAGGTTCTAAAAGAAAGTGAAACAATATTATAAGAGACCTACATAAATTATTAGCCACTAATCACCACAGAACTGTAAAGGACTAACTTTACCAAGAGTAAGAAGATCTTCTTTTAGTTTTACAGGTTCTTGTATCTTATGGACCAAACCAGATGGAACTCATTGCTTTAACTTGCATTTTTCTTACCTAAGCCTCTTTTACCTTCTAGTTTCATAAATATGATTGAAACAGGAAGATTATTGAAAAAGTGGTAAAATGTGGCATTATTCCCCACGAATGAAGTAATTATTGGACTAATAAGAATGATTTACTGAAGCATAATCAAAGCAATAGAATGGTAGAACAGTAATTTGGATATGAGATACATGTCCATTTGGAAAAGGTCACACTCTCCTTAAGGAGCAAACTTGTTGCATGGTATGATTTTTATCTGGCACTGATCTCAGCTGCACTCAATATATCATACATCTCAGCCGCAATAACTTTTTCTGAAAACTTAGAGTTTAATAATTATATTCAGAAAACTATCTTGTAACCTTAAAAAGAATGGTGTTCTATCAATATGGCACAATTGTTCAATATAGACATACTGTTAACATTCAGATTTTATGCAGTCATTAAGGAGATCATTTGAATTGCTTTTATGGATTATGGGTGGGACACATCTCTTGGCCACTTGAGGTCTGGATGATATAGGAAGTTTCAGTTCAGAACCATCAACGTGAATTTGTTCTAGACAGCTACTGAAAACCAACAGCAACACCAGATTTTAGTTTTTTGTTGCCTTTCATGCTAGGATATTGCAATCTGTTCCAAATTCTTTTTTTGAGGTGATTTAACTGGAATGCATATTGAATGTTTAAAGTTCTGAAGACACACTATGTAATTACTAATTGAGATCAAAGAGAAAGAACCATAGCAGTGGTGGGATTCAATTTTTTTTTTACTACTGGTTCTGTGGGCGTGGCTTGGTGGGTGTGGATACTGTAAAATCTCCAGTCAGAGGGGAAGGATACTGTAAAATCACCAGTCAGAAGTGGTATTTGCCGGTTTTCCGAACTACTCAAAATTTCTGCTACTCGTTCTCAGAACCTGCTGAATACCACCCCTGAACCATAGGTAAGCTTTTCAGCTTGTTGCAATCCAGGAACAAGATATAGGAATAAAGATAATTTCAAACTAATATACTTACTGCATTTTTGTAGAAAAAATACAGCACCATGTTGGCAAGTCGGGAGTAACACCAGTGGCCATGCACAAGAAGTAGTTTCTCTAAATATCGGAATTTTGGAACTGCAAAGTCACTCGCCATCACAGCCTTCAATGCAAGAACAATTAAAAGTGACATTATTTATGAATGATACTTTTTAAACTATAGAAATGACATATCACAATTTAGATGGTATAGTTAGAAATCCATTGATATCACTGATTTACAAATGATAGAAATGAAAGTCCATGGTGTTTATAAAAAGAGAAAATGACATTTAACTTGCTTATTAATATTGTCTACAAAAGAAGGCTCATTCATTCATAAGTGGGTATATTTATTAGGGCTGCATATGTTAAAATGATATGGAAGAAATATTTTAGACCTTGTGACAGTCTATTTCTTCTCTACAATGCAAAAAGAGTAGCCTGTTTTTAGCTTGCATGTGAGGAGAAAAAAGTACAGCTGCTTTAAGAATATGAGAATATGAATATGAGTAGATTTCTTCAAGGAATAATATGTAAATTTTGTCATATCAGCACAATTGTGAATAGGTATGGATATCTATTGTCATATATCATGTGCTGTCTAGATTTTTTTTTCTTAGCGATACAAATTAGTATTTCTTTTCTAGTTCTGTTGAGAGATAATTTTACAAGAATCTAGAAAGGAATCTGGAGTTAAAGAAGAGAAATTTTTCAGTGTGCAAAAGCTCTCTTATTAGATAGATGAATGTAACTGGTGTAGAAAAGAGATTGCTAAAAAAGTATAGATAAATTAGCAAATTACTTTTATTTAACATCTGTCTTATCAGTCTTGAAGCAGAAAGTAAGGCCTCTGAAATCTGCAGTATCTGCTTCAATCAGTCTGTTGCAGCTAACAAACAAGATGAGTATATTTAGACATACAGAAACATATGGTCTTAACTCTACCCTGCACTTGTCAGTAAACATAAATTACCTGCATGCCTTCTGGACCAGAAATCCCCACACCAATATCAGCCACTTGGATCATACTGACATCATTAGCCCCATCACCTGGTAACAAATGGAAAACATATTGCTTGTCATTAAGTGAAGTAGTGATTATTAAGGACAAGTAACAGCACAAAAGACTGCTTTTTTGAATCAAGAAAATTGTGAGAGGGATAAGCTATCCATGAATGGAATGTCTACAATTTAGACTAACTATACTTTCAAAACCTCATCTGTCCCATTTATATACATGGGATTCATGCCAAATTAAATCATCTTAAAACAATGTATAGCCATTAAATGACATATAAAATACAGTTTGCACTTGCTCTTCATCGCAAAATTGTCATCCATTCAAAAGAGAAAATGAATGAACCAATACCCAAACAGTAAATTTCATGGAAACCTTATTCGCATGCAGTGATTGGGCAATTAGAAATATTGTTATGAAAAATGACAAATATATGTTCTAGATGCTGATAAGAAAGGTGATGCCAAATATTGCATGTTTGGAATTTACTTTGAAGAAGTAGCAAATTTAATTCTGGGAACAAAACAAGCAGAGATAATCTGTTTTTATTTGTTTGTTTTAATGTTGTATCCAATTATCCAGTTACAGAGAAAATGGATGCTTCTCAAAGATGTACCTCAGGGCTGTCAAACTTGCGGCCTGCGGAAATGCTGGAGGCGTCAGGTGCTGGCCACAGTCACGCCCAGTTTAGCAAAGGGGAAAAAAGCCACGATACATCACGTGACACCACTGTGATGATGCAAGTTAGACACCCCTGATATACCTCCTGCCTACGATTGTGGCTAGTAACATTGAAGTCTAATTTCTAAGGCACAGACCTTTCAGGGTCATTCAGAACCCATATAAACTGCCTCAGGATTTACTGGAAATAGATTGTCAGATCAGCTGTCCTGTCTTTTCTTGTTGTTCTAAAATGCTGGTCATGACATTATTGTATTGTGTTATAAAACAACACATATTTGCTAAACATCTGACTTTTATTTGTTCATCGCCATGGAAAAAGATGCATTTGATTTAAGGCATTCCTGACAGATATCATGCACATACTCAAATGTGCTATGAATCACATCTAGTTTTTGAACCCTGATCTCTGCAGAGTTCTATACTCTACACTCCACCCCCAAATAATTTTTCCATAGGGAAATGGCAGAAAAACAATTTTTCTGTCTTTTTTTCTTTCTGCAAAGGTCGGATTCGAAAAGGAGTGTCATTGCCATTTAGAAATTCATTTCTATTATTTTCAGATCCTTGCTCATAAAGTGAAAGTGCAGTTTTTGTTAATAGGTGTTGCTAATGACTGTTCTTGTATTTGCTACAAAGATTACAGAAAAAAATATCCAGGATATGATATATTCCACTGTAGCAATCTTGGTATATTTTAAGTTGGTTGTCCCACAACCAGAAACTCTCCAGAAGTTCCAGAATTTTAATACCTATTCCAGAATACTTGATTCCAGAATTCTCTTCCAATTATGGCAACAATAGTTTTGAATTTTTAGTCCAGCATCATTGGAGGGAAGAATTATTTAGATGACAATTTCATATTTAAAAATGCTATGTGTTATATTATATGCTGGGATTCCTGCTTCCTTTTCAGATAACAGTCCATAGGAACACTTTTCTACTTTTGCCATGACAAACAATGCCAAAACCAAACATGAATGGTCCCATTGAAATGGATGAAACAATAATCAGGATTGACAATGTCTATTTCACTCTAAATCTAAATAAATCTGAATATAACCCATTACTTTCCCTTGTGATTTAACAAGGAAAGACTGCCTTCTTAGAACAAATTAGATACTGAGTACACCAAGCATATGTTCATATCATGCAAATTGCTGGTAATATTTTCTCCAAGTTCAAAAGTAAGCCTATAGCTGAGGATTATGTTTTCTGAACACAGAACTGGAATGATAAAATAGAAGATGCATTCAAGGAAATGCAATGTTTTGGATTTTTTCCTTGACTTGATCAGTTTGAAAGGTATGCAAGCAGTAACCTGCATGACATGAGATGCTACGATTTTCCCTATCCGCAAATAGGAAAGGGGAGGGAGGGAGAGTAGAAGAAAGAGAACACCAATCCAGCTCCTATTTCGCTCCAGTGTTTTTGTTGGGCATCCTTTGTCTCTCCCTGCACCAGATGGAAGAAAAGAGTTTAATTCAGCTCACCACCAGCTTCATTGCATAATAGTTTGATAACTGACAATGTCTGGACTTAGCCTGAGCACTGATTTCCTTAGCTAACGATTAACTGATAGATGCTCACTGGGAATTAAGCTTACATAACTATTAACTTTGCACAAATTGTGTAGTCCTTCAAGAGCCATCTAAGTTATATAATTTTTTTTTCTCTTGACAGCCATTTCCAAGTACAAGTGGCCTTAACTGGGAAATACAGCACAGACCTTCTTAGCCATGATAAAATATTTCACCTTTCAATTGTACATGGCATCCATTGAAAGAAAAACAGAGCACCAGCCTTTTGTTCCAAAAACCTTTTTGTATTATAAAGAGCATAAAGCAGCAGACAAATCAACTGCTGCTGGTTTGAGGCTTCTTCAACATCTCTTTCTCTTATAAGTATTTGGTTTCTTCCTTTTGTAACTGTTCTCTACTGCTAGTACAGTCCCTGAGTAGTTAGCAAATTAGCAAGCCCATACCTTCCATGACATTATGACATCTGCCACAGAAGTATAATACCAAAATTTAATTTCTACGAAGAGGAATGAGGATGTTCACACCTCTAACCATTAAACTATAGTGGCCTCAGAACAAATCAATAAATAGCTATGGAGGATTCAAATAGGACAGTCCTATACAATTTAGTTTTCTCTGTTTAGTTTCACACATCTGCCATTATTTGATAAAGGTCATTCCCCCTTACAATTCAGAATTATGTGTCTCTCTCTGTCATTCCCTATCCCCTTGACCACAGTAAGCACAACATTTTTTTTTGTTTTGCACATTTCAAAAGGCTTTGAAATATAATTACATTCAAACCTCAAAAATCACATTAAAAAAACCTCAGGCCTACATCAATGCAGAAATTTATATTAGACATTAATATATTTTTTTACAAATACCTTTAAAAATCTAATCATGCAGGCTAGCCATTTACATGACCTAAAGCAGTCGTCCCCAACCTTTTTTGTACCAGGGGCCAGTTTCACGCAGAAACACTTTTTCAAGGACCGGCAAAATCAATTCTTCCCCAATAGTAAAGGGCTTCTTAGCTTTAGCTAATATAAAATATATATTTTAATCACGATTATTCATTCTTTGTGGCCCAGTACAAAATGATCCCCGGACTGATACCAGTCCGGGGCTCGGTGGTTGGGGACCCCCGACCTAAAGAACAAAATCCAAGCAATGTAAGCACAAGACTTATGAATATATTGGCATGAATAAAAATCAGGGCTCATATCCGAATAAAAGGGAATGTTTGCATTGACCAATATTCATTAAATCAGGATACTTGCCTATGGCCAAAGTCATTGTCTTGAGTTTATCTCTGATCAGTTTCACAACCATCCCTTTTTGAATGGGAGTAGAACGGCAGCATAGCACAGAGCGACACCTTCTGGCTAATGTAAGAAATTTATCTTCCAGACCTTTGTCCAGAGCATAAGCCAAGGTCTTCCCATCAATGACTAAGCCCAGGTTGGGCTTGCTCAGTGATGACGACACAGAGAAGGGGGTAAACTCTCCTTTTGTTTTCTGAAGAAAGTTCTCTGTTGTTTCACTGTAAAATTTAGACTCTACAAAATTCAAGTGTTGTTCCAGCATCACAGCACACATTTCCTAGTTAGAAAAACAACAAAAACAATTAGGAAAGTATTCCAATGGCAATGACTAGATGGCTGCAGCACTGTTTTTAAAATTATGCTTTCATTTTGTTGAAAATATTAATGTGTTTATAAATTAGAATTAATTAGAATTAAAAACTAAACACAATTTCTGGCACAAAGAAAAGCAGGGTGTTTGTCCTTCCTAATTCTGAGAGAAACTGAGGCCTGAGGTCACCCAGCTGGCTTTGTGCTTAGGTATGCAAAGTACTTTAGGACTGCTTTTCTCAATCCTATGCCCTCCGAACATATTGAATAGCATGGCCATGTTAGATGTGCTAACTGAAAATTGTGAAGAAATTTGATATTTTTATTTATTTATTTATTTATTTTGATTTGTCAATCGCTTACAAGATAATAGGCATAAGTATATACATAGTTATGAACACATGAAATGGGTACATATAAGAAAAATAAAAGAAACAATAGACAGGACGGTAGGCACGTGTGCGCTTATGACGCCCCTCGTTAGAAAGGGGTGAGGTCAAAGTAGACTCTATAGGCTAGAAGTTTTTTGGGGGTTTGGGGAAAGAAACTCACAGAGTCTGTAGAAATATTCCAGCATTGGACCAACTACTGTTGCTGAAGTCGCATTTCCTGGCATCAAGTTGGTGCGGTTAACCTTGAGTTGTATCTATTGTGTGCTCTTGTGTGTTAGGTTTGACAGGCTGAGGTATTCATGATAGGTAGGACATCTGCAATGTATGATTATATACCATACTAGAATCAGACCGAAAACGTGTAATTCAAGGTTTTCTTGGTCTAGAACTTCAAGCGTGGTGGCATAAGGTATTCTACAAGAGTAGAGGAGTGGAGAACTCTTCTTGTAATTTTCTGACTTTCTCCACTGATTAATATCAGTATGCATTATTCAGGTTTCCAGACCTGATGAGGCTGTATTCAAGTATTGATGTAGCAAATGTTTTGTATGCTCTAGTTAGTAGTGTGATATTACCAGAGAAAAAGCTACATAGGATTAGATTAACAGCTCTTCATGCCTTTTTGGCTATGTAGTTACAGTGGGCTCTAGCACTTAGATTGTTAGAGATGAGTATTCCAAGTATTTCAGACATATTTTGCAGTAGATGGATAATTGTAGAAAGATGTGGAGATAGCCTTGAAGGAATATTCAGAAGCCATTCAGAAGCCAAAGAACAAGGGCAGAAGCATCCCTTAAGCCCCAAGAAAGGAGATATTATTAGGAATAAGTTCATGCTGGCTCCTTCCTGACTCAGTGGGGTATAAAAAGGTGGGAAGGGAAAACACAAGCAGTATTGCAAGCAGCACAAGCTTGGTAGTCCTTGACTTATGATCACAATTGAGCCCAACACTTCCATTGCTAAGCAAGACAATTGTTAAATGATTTTTGCCTCATTTTACAACTTTCTTGCCACAGCTATTAAGTGAATCATTGCAGTTGTTAATTTAGTAACATGGCTGTTAAATGAATCTGGCTTCACTATTGACTTTGCTTGTCATAAAGTGGCAAAAGGATCATAAGTCACTTTTTCAATGCTATTGTAACTTTGAACTGTCACCAAACGAATGGTTGTAAATCGAGGAAGACCTGTATTCTGTTAGTTAAATCAATTTCAATAAATTATCAATAAATAAACCATTCCAGACTGATTGCAGAAAGTGCGACTTCAGCAACAGAGTGGTCAGTGCCTGGAATGCAGTACCTGACTGTTGTTTATGTTTTGTTCGGAAAAACACAAGGTAGACTGGGTTCCAACAAATAAAGTCTTTATTTCAAGTAGTCAGTAAAAGCGGAACGGTTAGCCGAACTTGCGGCAGCCTTTT
>BHFT01045519.1:0-15052 GCA_004320025.1 Laticauda laticaudata | reverse complement strand
CTTTAAGAGGGGAGGACTCCCACTCCCAGAATCCCCAGCCAGCCTGCTTTAAGAGGGGAGGACTCCCACTCCCAGAATCCCCAGCCAGCCAAATTTAGGAAATTCTGACCTGAAGGATGAATTTTAAGAGGTTCCCCCAGTCGAAAGATAAAATGGATTTCCTATTTTCCTTCCTAATGTCCTTAGACCTCTACTGTACTCTGGAAGTGGACTCTTTCGGGTATTTTGTCAGCAAAGCCAAAACACGTGTTTTCCGGGACACAATGGAGCCGCAGTGGAACGAGGTAAGCCATCCGCAATGCCTCTGAGCAGGTGCAGAGTGCCTCCCCACTGTATCCCACCGGGTCAAAATACCTTTCAAAACCCCTTTCTCTCCCACCTCCCTTTCTGTTGGCAAACTCTAAAACGACCATAGAAATATTTTATGAGTTGACATCCATAGGGAAAGCCAGATTCGCTTAACGACCGGGTTACTAACTGATCAACTGCAGTGATTCACTTAACAACGGTGTTACCATCTTCACTGATGCAATGATTCACTGAACAACAAATGCAATAATTCACATTTCTCTTCGCAAGAAAAGTCATAAAATGGGGCAAAGGACTCACTTAGCGAGATAAATTTTGGGCTTGGTTGCCGTCATAACTTGAGGCGACCTTGTAACGATCTGAACGCAAGCTGAGCCGGACAGATTAACTTTAGAAAGAAAAGAAAAAAAAGACTCAGATTACTACTTGACCTTTTTATGATTGGTTAAAAACAAGGGGTAGAACTTAGAGGAAGAAAAACGATGAACAATTCAAAACAGGGATGATATAACTGGACTCACTATCAGGATTAAGAATTTGAGTGAGGAAAACACAAAGAATGGAAATTGTACATTAGGGGAACGATCACAGCAGGGGTGGGATGCAAATACTTTTACTCTTGGTTCTGTGGGCAGGGCTAGGTGGGTGTGGCTATGTGACTGCATGGGCGTGGCTTCTTTTTTCCCCAGTACATCCCCCCTCCCCCCCATGCTCCATTTTTTGCCTTTCTGGGCCTCAGGGAAGCCTGGGCGAAGCCATAAGGCAGCCAGGGGGATCCCGGCAAGCTGATAGGACAGCTGGTCATCCTCTCCTTCCTTCCTTCCTTCCTTCCTTCCTTCCTTCCTTCCTTCCTTCCTTCCTTCCTTCCTTCCTTCCTCATCTCCTTCCTTCTTTTCTCCCTTCCTTCCTCCTCTCCTTCCTCCTGCTTTCCTTCTTTCCTCCCTCCTCTCCTTCATCCTCCTCTCCTCTCCTCCTTTCCTTCCTCCTCTCCTTTCTTCCTTCCTTCCTCCTCCTTCCTTCTTTCCTTCCTCCTCTCCTTCCTCCTGGGTGAAGCAGTAAGATAGCCAGGGGGATCCCGGCACAGCTGATTGTCTGAACAGCTGATGGTCGGGAGGGGGAAAAAAAGAAATACCTTCAGGAATTACTGGGGGGGGGGAGCACGCAGTCAGCCATGTTGGGCATGCGCGATAAGGACTGACTGGGCTAGGAGAGGCAGTGCAGGCGAAGAGGGGCAGGGCCATCCAGGGGAACTTGCAGATGGTACGAAGCTGGCAGGAATAGCCAACACCCAAGAAGATAGGCTCAAGATTTAGATGGATCTTGACAGACTCGAACCCTGGCCCGTATTTAACAAAATGAAATTAAACATGGAGAAGAGTTAAGTCTTGCACTGAGGCAAGAAAACCCCAAAGGACACCTATAGACTGGGTGAAACCAGGCTCAATAGCCGGAACTGGGAGGGGGATCTCGGAGTCTTAGTGGGCAACCAGCTAAATACAGGGACTGGGCCTGAGTAGTCTAGTGAAGAGAAAGACACAGGATAGCAGTCTTCCAATATCTGGGGGGCTGCCACAGAGAGGAGGAGGGGGTCAAGCTATTTTCTGAAGCACCTGAAGGCCAGTCAAGGAATAATGGATGGAAACTGATCCAGGAGAGATTCCACCTGGAAATAAGGAGGAATTTTCTGACAGGGAGAACAACGAACCCATGGGACAGAAGTTGCCTTCAGAAGTTGTGGGAGCGTCATCACTTGAGACTTTCAAGAAGAGATAGGACTCCCATCGGTCAGAAATGGTGTAGGGTCTCCTGCTTGAGCAGGGGGGTTGGACTAGATGACCTGCAAGGTCCTTTCCAACTCTGATTATTTGTTATCTGATTTGCCGGTTCTCCAAACTTGGCAGAATCTTAACAACTAGTTCTATAGAACCGGTTTGAACCGGTAGCATCCCACCTACCCCCCCATCATAGTATTATTAGAGCTGTAAATTTATGTGCTATTATATATTATTAGTCTTATTATTTGTAAATGGGACAATATTTTTTACAGTAATAGCTATGCTTTTTGTTTTTTGTAAATAATCTACCTGGACAAAACGTTGTATTCTAAAAATTGCTTATGAATAAATCCTAAAAATAAATTTTAAAAAATAACGATCTGAACCCATGTGGGACACCCCCCAGCCATTTCTCAACAAAGAATTATTGGAAAGAAACGATGTGCAATTATCAATTTACTGTACAAGCTGAAGATGACCTAAGAAGGCAGCTGGGAATTCATTGATTCTTTTATTTATTAATCCAATTGAAAGGCCTCTGGACTCTTGCCAGAGTCGTTCTTGCTGCCAGTGTGGGAAGGTGCCTGCTTTCGTTTCTAGAAAAAGCTTTACTGCGGGCAATACTAGTCCTTGACATACAACCATCATAGAGCTGCCCTTTTTTCACACTTAACGACTGTTACAGCATCTCCATGCTCACGGGATCAAAATTCAGACGCTTGGCAACCGATTCATATTTATAATGGTCACAGCGTCCCGGGGCATTTCATGATCTCCCTTTAGTGACCTTCCAAGAATCCAAGTCAGATTCACTTAATGACCAACAATTCGCTGAACAGCCCCCAAGGACGTAAAATGGGGCAAAACTCAGTTAACCTTGTTCAGCACTGGCATGTTTGGGCTGACCAAATGGCCGTTAAGTCAAGGACTTCTTGTATGATCCAACATGGCTCCTCTGAAAATAAGTTTGTGTTTAGTCATGTTTCTGTTGTGTAATTATTTGACAATTTGCTGTAATATAGGTAGACCTCGATTTATGACCACAATGGGGGTTCCCAGATTTTTGTTCGTGACCTTTCATGCCACCGTTGTTAATTGAACCATCACAGTTCTTAAGTCAGTCCCATGGTCATTAAGTGAATCAGGCTTCCCACCCACATCGACTTTGCTCGTTGGATGGTCGCAAAAGGGGACTCTGTGACCCCCCCATCCAGGGACGCTGTGACCATCATGAGTATCAAACCCGTTGCCAAACGTCTGAATTTGGATCACGTCATCACGGTCATGCTGTAGTGGTCGTAAGTGTGAAACTTGGTCATAACTCCACTTTTTCCGTGCCGTCATAACTTCGAACGGTCACTAAAATGGACCATTGTATGTCAAAGACTGCCTGTACCGAGTGTCAGAATTTGAGATCGCCTGAGCACATGGGATGCTGAAACAGTTGTAAAACTGGCCCTATGTCCCTTTTTTTTCAGCCCCGGTTGTGACTTACAACTGTCACTAAGTGAACGGTCGTAAGTCAAGGACTGCCTGTATTCTCGCTTTTTTTCTTCTTCTCGTTCTCTAAAACTGTGGCTGCTTCTCTAAACGTCTCCCTCCCTGTCTGATTCTGCAGGAATTTGAGATTGAGCTGGAAGGCTCTCAGTACCTGCGCATCCTCTGCTACGAGAAATGCTACGACAAGACCAAGCTGAACAAAGACAACAATGAAATTGTCGATCGGATCGTGGGCAAGTGGCAAGTCCAGGTGCGGAGATTGTAGCACGCGTGGCGGGGGGAGGGAAAAACGGTCTCTTTTCACAAATCTTTCACGAGTCGGAGGGAGAGGAGGCTGTGTGTTGTATTCTCCTTGCAAGGAGAAAACTAGCAGGTCAAGAAAACAGATGGAAACACCCCCCCCATGTTTTATGACAGATGGACTTCCACTCCCATAATCCCCAGCCAGTGTGCTTTAAGAGAGGTGGACTTCCACTCCCAGAATTCCCAGCCAACATGCTTTCACAGGGGAGGACTTCCACTCCCAGAATCCCCCAACCAGCCTGCTCAAAGAGGGGTGGGCTTCCACTCCCAGAATTCCCTACCCAGGATCCTTTAAGAGGGGAGGACTTCCACTCCCAGAATCCCCAGCCAGCCTGCTTTAAGAGGGGTGGGCTTCCTCTCCCAGAATTCCCTAGCCAGGATGCTTTAAGAGGGGTGGGCTCCCACTCCCAGAATCCCCAGCCAGCCTGCTTTAAGAGGGGTGGGCTCCCACTCCCAGAATCCCCAGCCAACATGCTTTAAGAGGGGAGGGCTCCCACTCCCAGAACCCCCCAGCCAGCCTGCTTTAAGAGAGGTGGACTTCCACTCCCAGAATCCCCAGCCAACATGCTTTAAGAGGGGAGGGCTCCCACTCCCAGAACCCCCCAGCCAGCCTGCTTTAAGAGAGGTGGACTTCCACTCCCAGAATCCCCAGCCAACATGCTTTAAGAGGGGAGGGCTCCCACTCCCAGAACCCCCCAGCCAGCCTGCTTTAAGAGAGGTGGACTTCCACTCCCAGAATCCCCAGCCAACATGCTTTAAGAGGGGAGGGCTCCCACTCCCAGAACCCCCCAGCCAGCCTGCTTTAAGAGAGGTGGACTTCCACTCCCAGAATCCCCAGCCAACATGCTTTAAGAGGGGAGGGCTCCCACTCCCAGAACCCCCCAGCCAGCCTGCTTTAAGAGAGGTGGACTTCCACTCCCAGAATCCCCAGCCAACATGCTTTAAGAGGGGAGGGCTCCCACTCCCAGAACCCCCCAGCCAGCCTGCTTTAAGAGAGGTGGACTTCCACTCCCAGAATCCCCAGCCAACATGCTTTAAGAGGGGAGGGCTCCCACTCCCAGAACCCCCCAGCCAGCCTGCTTTAAGAGAGGTGGACTTCCACTCCCAGAATCCCCAGCCAACATGCTTTAAGAGGGGAGGGCTCCCACTCCCAGAACCCCCCAGCCAGCCTGCTTTAAGAGAGGTGGACTTCCACTCCCAGAATCCCCAGCCAACATGCTTTAAGAGGGGAGGGCTCCCACTCCCAGAACCCCCCAGCCAGCCTGCTTTAAGAGAGGTGGACTTCCACTCCCAGAATCCCCAGCCAACATGCTTTAAGAGGGGAGGGCTCCCACTCCCAGAATCCCCAGCCAGGGTGCTTTAAGAGGGGAGGATTTCCACTCCCAGAATCCCCACCCAGCCTGCTTTAAGAGGGGAAGACTTCCAGAATCCCCAGCCAAGATGCTTTAAGAGGGGAGGGCTTCCATTCCCAGAATCCCCCAGCCAGCTTGCTTTAAGAGGGGAGGGCTCCCACTCCCAGAATCCCCCAGCCAGGATGCTTTCTTATTGCGTTAATGAAAGAATAACAGAGTTGGAAGGGACCTTGGTGGTCTTCTACCCAACTCTCTAATGTTATATTTCTCAACCTTGCTTACCTTCATTGAAGTCTATTCATTGTAGTATGCCAGCTGGGGAATTCTGGGAGTTGAAGTCCCCACCCCTGCAATTAGAGAGTTGAACTAATAAGTGAGATGAATAAGGTGCAGCTTAGAAACAGTCTTTTGCTTTTTCATATTGGTGTTAAGAGCTGGGACCACTTTGGTGTTGTTTGTGATTTGCATCGTACTCCGGGATTGGCTGAGTTATAAAGAAAGCAAAATAGAAGACAATATTTGTAATTCAGGGCAATTGTGTGTTGGTGCTCTTGGAGTTTGATGGTTTTCTTGCAGACGTTTCATGACCCAACTAGGTAATACCATCAATGCTAGAAGGGAGAGTGTGGTTCTCTGAGAGGGGGAGGGAAGGAGGAGGATGGGGAGGAGGAGGAGGACTGAGGGGTCCTTGGTGCTCTCTGAGGTTGATTCTTTTCTTGCGGATGTTTCATGACCCAACTAGGTAACATCATCAATACTATAAGAAGTGGCATTTGTGTGCAGGAGGAGGAGGACGGGTGTCATGCCCCTGTCAGAGTCTGAATCCCAGGAGGAGGAAGCCGAACAGCCAAATCGCTGACAGGGAGTGGGAGTGTGGCTCCCTTGGCTGGGGAACAAACGGGGGAAGGGCTAAGTCCGGCTGGTCAGAGCAGGGAGGGGTAGAACAAGGGAGAGGGAATGTGGAGGAAGACCCAGGCCTACCCTCTCTTCATCCAAGGGCACGCAGGGAAGAACGGAGAAGGGAGCAACATGGGTTGCGAGGCTTACGGGGGAGGAAAGGGCCACGGTTTCCTCCCTTAGCTGCAGCTGGGAAGAGAGTTTAAAAGATATGCATATTGAATGAGGCAGCTGCTGGGAACAAACATGATAGTTTATCTTGTATCCACGTGGCTGATCTGGGTTCCTGGTGTCTTCCCAACCATGTGAGTTTTGCAGTGTTTTCAAATCTGGAATTGTTGCTCCTTCCCTGCCGGACTAATTACTTCCTTTTGGCTTGATTGGACTTAAAGTGACATTTTTTGTTGACCATGTTTTGGACTCGATTCTCTGCAGCCCAAGGCTGTTTCTGGGAGAGTTTTTTTTCCAGCCCAGAAGGTAACCAGGACATTGGAGGCAAAGTTGGAGATAATGAAACGGCTCCTACTGATTATCTGACCGTGTTGCCTTTGTGCCATGTCCCTTTGGGTCATCACAAGGAGGAGGAATAATGTGGGGGGTCCTTGGTGCCCTCTGAGCTTGATGGTTTTCTTGGAGATATTTCATGACCCAAATAAGTAACATCATCAATGCTAGAAGGAAGTGGAATTTGTAAGAAAGAGGAGGAGGGGAAGGAAGGGAAGGGAGGGGAAGGGAAGGAAGGAAGGAAGGAAAGAAAGGAAGGAAAGGAAGGAAGGAAGGAGACTGTGGGTTCCTTGGTGCTCTCTGAGCCTGTTTGCTTTCTTGCGAACATTTTGTGACCCAACTAGGTAACCTCATCAGAGAAGGAAGGAAGGGAAGGAAGGAAGGAAGGAAGAATGGATGGAAGGAAAGAAGTAAGGAAGGATGGAAGGAAGGAAGGAAGGAAGGAGACTGTAGGTTCCTTGGTGCTGTCTGAGCCTGTTTGCTTTCTTGCAAACGTTTCGTGACCCAACTAGGTAACCTCATCAGAGGTTCCTTCCTTCCTTCCTTCCTTCCTTCCTTCCTTCCTTCCTTCCTTCCTTCGAAGGAAGGAAGGAAGGTGGGTGGGTGTTAACTTTGGCTCTCTCTGAGCTTGATGGGTTTCTTCCAGGCATTTCATGACCCAGCTAGGTAACGTCATTAGTGCCCGGAAGGAACATACTCTGATCTCTGCAAGAGAGCGTTCCATTCCGAGTAGCCAAAAATCTGGAATTCCGGAAACCCCTTATTTTGACCGACCCCTTTCATCCAAAACCAGAAACTTTTGTAAGATGCACACGGTGGCTAGAACTGGATTTAAATAAGTTTTTTTTTTCTTATTCTTGTTTAGGAAGGTTTTGCAAACATCAGCCTGTGTCTGGCAACCCCTTTTCTGGCGAAGATTTTTTTTATTCAAAGGTGGAAAGTTTTGTGGGTTGAAGCTCAGCTTCGTCGGATGAGAAGCGATTTCATTTTTTTTTTAAATACACCCTTTATTCTAAAACTGTGTCCAATAAGGAGATTGCCAGGCTCCTTAGGACTTTGTCAAGCTGACATAGTTAGAGCTTTTGTTCTCCTTCCTTTTCCAATTCTTTCCCAGTTCCTGTTTTATTTCTCTTCCTACGATCTGAAATGCTGCAAAATTCAATGGAGAGAGAGAGAGAGAATGAGAGAGAATGAGAAAAAGAATGAGAGAGAGAGAGAGAGAGAAAGAAAGAAGGAGGGAGAGAATGAATGAGAGAGAGAAGGAGAGAGGGAGAGAGAAGGAGAAAGAGGGAGAAACAGACAGGGAGAGAATGAGAGAGAGAATGTGTGTGTGTGTGTGTGTGAGAGAGAGAGAGAGAGAGAGGGATGTTACCATGCCCAGCTGTTAATGTCAGGATTCCAGCAATTGCCCTAATTAAATCATGATTCCCGAGCCAAACTTCAAAAAACTTCAAGGATTCATTAGAGGTGACATACTGGCACTGCCCTGCATGAAGCCAACTCTGGCATAATTTAACTGTCACTTGTGACCTTGTTTCCCCCCCTCCCCCCTGGGTGTGTCACAAATCAGATTCTCCAACTGAGCCCTGGGCTGGGTGTCATAAATCATGTTCTCCAATTAAATATATTTGTGGGCAAAAGCTCTGGTATTTTAGTTATAATCTTTTAAAGATAACAGTTGGAATGTACTTTCAATTTCAAACTGGTGCACAGTGGGCAGGAGAAGGAATTGCAGACTTGAAAGGCCAGCAAAACACACACAGTTGGGAAGATGCCAGGAACTCAGATAAGCCTTGAGGATACCAGATAATTCATGATTTGCTCCCAACAAGTTGCTGTGCATAGCTTCCCTTTTTAAACACTGTGTTCCCAGCTGAAGCTAATGAAGGGAATCAGGGCCCTTTCCTCCCCCGTAAGCCATGCAACCCCTGTTGCTCCCTTCTCCGTTCCTCCCTGCGTGCCCTAGGATGAAGAGGGGATGGGCCTGGGTCTTCCTCCAAATTCCCTCTCCCTTGCTCTACCTCTTCCCTGCTCTGCCCAGTCGGCCTTTGCCCTTCCCCAGTTTCTTCCACAGCCAATGGAGCCACACTCCCACTCCCTGTCAGCTGCTTGACCTCCCCCTCCAAATCAGATTCTGACAGGAGCATGACAGGCTGGGTGTCATCATTCACGTTCTCCAATTCAATATATTTGTGGGCAAAAGCTCTGGTATTTCAGTCACAACCTTTTAAAGATAAAGAGTTGGAATGTACTTTTGCTTCTAAACTGCTGCACTGCTTTTCCAGATTTCCTTCCTTCCCCTCCCCATAAAGCAGGCATAGGAATGTTTTGTGATAGACAGTTAATTTCTCTTCTCTTGGTAGGGTCTACAGGTCGTCCTCGACATATGACCACCACGCCGGCCCCCAATTTCCATTGCTAAGCGAGGCAGTGGTGAAGTGAGCGTGTGGCCCCGTTTTACGACCACCTACGTTGTTAAGAGAGTTGCTGCAATGCTTCCATTAGGAACACGGTTGTTAAGCGAATCTGGCCTTCCCCCCCTTGAGTTAGCTGGTTGGAAAGGTTGGCAAAAGGGGAAGGGTCGTGTGGCCATCATAAATGTAAATCCCTTGCCCAAGTGTCTCTTTAAAACTAGTACACTGGCACCCCCGATGACGTTGTCAGCATTACGCCCCTTTTGCCGGGAAAGCCCCCTTTTGTTCAGAGCCATTGTAACTAGTAATGAACGGTCACTAAATGAACTGTCGTATGCCAAGGACTCCCTGCAATGCATCGTTCTCCTGGGGCCTTGCAGATTTTACCCGAAGTTTTTGGGCTGTTTATCACCTAGCAGCATCTTTTATTGCAAGTTCTTGACGTGTGCTAGGGGTTCAAATTTTGTCCTCCCCTCCTCTCGGGAAGGGGGAGTGGGTGCCAGCAGGATGCTTTCTCAAGCTGTGTCCCCCACCCGCCCCCGATGCCAGGCTGTGGCACCGCCGGTTCCTTTGTGCCAAGACAGTAAATCCTCCTCTTGGAGGCGTGCTTTTTCCTGTCTCGCTGTTCTCTTCTCCATCTGCACATTTATCGTCTCCGTCGGAGTCTGTCCCAGATAGATTGTTCCCGGGAAGAGAGAGAGAAAATGCCCTTGGATTAAGGACAAAAATAATAATAATTATAATTCAGGCATGCCAATGCCAGCGAAATGATTTGCCATTTAGGGACATAGGTTTGCTACAATGTGGTGCCCAGATTATAAACTTTATAATACCTAAATGGGCACAGGTAATGCTTGTCTTACAACCACAGTTAAACTAAGGAAGGCACCTGCTATATGAATCAGAATAGGGCTGGTAGGGACCTCAAAAGTCTTCTAGTCCAACCCCCTGCTCAAACAGGAGATACTGTACCATTTCAAACAAGCAGCTGTCCAGTCTCTTCTTAAAAACCTCCAGTAGGAAGGAAGGAAGGAAGGAAGGAAGGAAGGAAGGAAGGAAGGAAGGAAGGAAAGAAAGAAAGAGAAAGAAAGAAAGAAACAAAAGGGAAAGAAAGAGGAATAATAGAGTTGGAAGGGAATTTGAGGTCATCTAGTCAACCCCCTGTTCAAGCGGGAGGAACGCCTATAACAATTTGACAAAAAAGTGACTGTCCAGTCTCTCTTAAGCAGGCCTTAATCATCTCGCACTTTCCAAATCTCAACATCTTTTTTTGGCAACGTGGAGACCAAAACTGGATGGCAGAATATCCAGGTGTGGTCTTACAAAAGCTTTACAAAGCAGATAAAATACTCACCTATTTTGGTTCTATGCTCTGTTTAAGACCAACCAAGGATAGTATTCATTTTTTGGCTGCTTGCTGCTGCAAACGGCTGTCTCATCTTTAAGTGATTGCCACTAGACGCCAAAGGTCCATCTTATAGTAACTAACATGTTTGAGTCAGGATTTGCCTATCTGCAACTGTACCTTGCTTTTTCCGCCCCAGGTGTAAACTTTGCTTTTCTCCACATTAATTTTATTTGATTTTGTTAGATATGGCCCAGTGTTCTAGTCTGTCAAGATCCATCTGGATCTTGAGCCTGTCTTCTTGGGTGTTAGCAATTCCTGCCAGCTTAGCATCATCTGCAAATTTGATGAGTTCCCCTCCTATTCCCTCATCTAAGTCCTTTATGAAGATATTAAAGAGTACATTTTACCAACCTTTTTTGCCAGGGGGTTTAAGTGAATCACCGCAGTTGGTTCAGTTAATAACACAACTGCGACCATTGGAAGTTATAACAGCCCCGAAAAAAGTGACTTGTGACCATTTTTCACAATTTACGGCCATTGCAGCTTCCCTTGGTCATGTGATCAACATTGGGACACTTGGCAATTGGCATGTACTCATGACAGTTGTTGTCAACTCATAAAACATTTGAAAATAGAATAGAATCTGAAAATAGAATAGAATTTGAAAATAGAATAGAATTTGAAAATAGAATAAAATAAAAATTAGAATAAAATAGAAAATTCTTTATTGGCCAAGTGTGCCTGGACAAACAACGAATTTGTCTTTGGTACAAATGCTCTCAGCGTACATAAAAGAAAAGGTACATTCATCAAGAGTAAAGAATCATAAGGTACTTTGTAAGTAGTTGGAATAGGTATTTAAAATCAGTATTTAAAATCTGAATTGGTCAATTCATAAAACATTTCTAGGCCTGTTTTAGAGTTGCCATGAAGTGCAGGGGATGGGGTGGGGAGAGAAATTTGAAGGAGCAATGCTGGCAGCTTAAAACCAAAAGCACATTCCACTCTTATCTTGCAAAGATTGTAACTAAGCTAACGGAATTTCTGCCGGGAAAATTCCTAATTGGAGAACGTGATTGTTGATTCTCAGCTATGAACGTGTTTCGGTTGGAGAATATGAATTATGATACACCCAGAGGAATTGGGGGGAAACCAGGGTCAAGGGTGGCAGTAAATTACATGTCTCAGCATTGGCTTTATGCAGGTCGTGCCAACATGTTCGCTCCTAATAAATCCTTTGAAGTTTTTGAAGCTTGGCTTCGAGACTCATAATTTAATTAGAGCAACTGCCAGAATTCTGACAGTTTAGTGACCCAGGGTCACGTGATCCCCTCGTGCGATCTATTGACAAGCAAACTCAATGAGGAGGCCAGATTCACTTAACAACCGTGTGACTCACTTACCCACTGCAGTGATTCACTTAAGAAGTGTAAAATTGGACAAAATTCACTTAACAACCGTCTCTCTTAGCAACAGAAATTCCAGACTCCATTGTGGCCTTAAGTTGAAGATCATTAAATGGCTCATATGACGTGTTGTCACCGGGTGGGAGGGAGTGGGGGGGAGTGGGAGGTTGTTTTATTATTTTATTATACATGATTCTTTTATTAGTTTTATTGTTTTTGTATAAGTGGCAATATAAATCTCCTAAATGAATAAATAAATTACTTGCAATTTCTTAGGGACACCTGTAAGGTTTTTGGGGAACACAATTGGAACACCCCTGTCCTTTATGTTACCAAGAACATGTCCTTCGGTGTGGGTTTAAGGAAATGTACTTTTGTCAAGTGAGATAGAAATATGTGGAGAAATTTGTTCTTGATATTTGTCATTGTTCCACTTGTCTACCAATGGGATTCAGAGCCAGACCTTAAAAATGCTCAGGTGTGTTGTTTGTTCTCTGCGAATGGTGCGACATTGTTGTTTTGTCCTTGCTCTTTCGCGCCGAGTCTTGTTATGCCGAAAATATCAGACGGCACTGCTCGGAATTCAAGACTTTCTCCAAAGCCGGTGCTTGAGTTTGCATTTGAGTACAGGTTGTCCTCATCTTATGACTGCAATCCAGGCTGAAATTTCCATTTCCAAAGCAAGAGAGAGCGGTTCAGTGAATGTTAGCTTGTTTTGCGACCATTCTCGCCACGGTCGTTAAGCTGATCGCCGCGGTTGTTATGTTAGTCCCATGGTGGTTCAGTGAATCCGGCTTCCTCGTTGACTTTGCTTGCTCAGACATGACCCCGGGATGCTGCAACTGTCGTAAATGTGAGTCAGCTGCCAAGCGTCTAAATTTTGATGGTGTGAACATGGGGATACTGCAGCGGTCGTAAGTGTGAAAAACGCTCATAAAGTCACTTTTTTCAGTGCCGGGCATTATGTCTGGAAGTAGTTGCACACACTGCAGTGTGCAATTATTTGGAAATGGTTGTGGGGGGAAGTAGGAAATTGAGACCCGGTGAATTCTGTGCTGAGATCCAATATGCCAAATTTTCCAGACAACTAGAACAATTATTCAGTGGAAGAGAAACTCTTCCACTGAATGATTGTTCTAGTTGGTTTCCCTCCAGAAGCTATGAGCACTGGAGGTTTTTAATGAGGGACTAGACAACCACTTGTCCAAAATGGCATAGGATCTCCTGCTTGAGCAGGGGGTTGGACTAGATGACCTCCAAGGCCCCTTCCAAACTGCCTTACTTTTGTTATTCCTCCTTTTGTGACTTCCAGAGCTCCATTTACAAGGCAGGGCAGGTGATTAAATACGGCCTTTCTGGAAAGGCAGCATCCTCGGACCAACTTTATCCTGAGTTGCTGTAGCAACGGTTGCTAAGACAACTGCCAGAGATTTGCTCCGATTGGCCAAGGAAGATCCTGGGAGGGGAGAGGAGAGGAGATGATACCTGGGTGAATCAGAGGCAGGTCAGAAGATAAAATGAGGTTTCAAATCCTCTGTTTCTGTTTAGTTAATTTATGTTTATATTTATTTATACTGTATTGAATTGTCACAATAATGAAATGCATGCATGCATATACGTACATATACATATATATATAAAGTTACATGTTTGTTTTTTTTAAAGTTACATATATATGTAGTAGTCCTTGCCTTACAACAGTTCTTCTACTGACTGTTCATAGTTACAACGGCACTGGAAAATGTGACTTGTGATATTTTTTCACACTTATGACCATTGTAGTATCCCCATGTCATGTGATCAAAATTCAAAAGCTTGTCAATTGACTCATTTTTACGACAGTCACAGCATTCTGGGGGAGGCATGTAATCCCCTTTGGCAACCTTCTATTGAGCAAATTCCACAGGAAAGCCCGATTCACTGAGTGACCATGCTATTACTTAACAACTGCAGTTATTCATTTAACAACTGTGGCCAGAAAGGTCACAAAATGGGGCAAAACTCACTTAACAACCATCTCGCTCAGCCGCAGAAACTTTGGGCTCGATGGCGGTCGTAATCTGAGGACTACCTGAAATGGAGTCTTAGAAATATCAGGCACCCAATCCATCAACTGTGATCCGCTCTTGATTTAGATTGGCTTTCAAGCATGGCCACTTGGAATACTTTTATCTATTAATTATTGTAATGTCTTTGATGTGGTCCTCATTTAGCGACCCAAGTTAGCACTGGCAATGCCATAATTAAGCAAAGCAGCCACTAAGTGAAACTTCAACTGTGCTTACCGTCTGACTTTACTTTTTCTTTTCTGTATGGAGCTGTGAAGGTCACACATGCAATGATTGCTTGCAAAATTACTTTTTCATCCCCGCTGTAGCTGCGAGTAGTTGCTAAATGAGGCAATCACTGAACGAGGACGCCCTGTAAAAACTTGCTATGCTGGTTGAGACTTTCTTAGACTGCCTGAAATCTTTTCGTGTGTGTTTGACTTCAACCATCTCTGGATCAGTGATGGTGCTGTTAAGGTCTCATTTTTTGCAAAATTTTCCAAAAATAGAAATATTCCAGATTATTGAAATTTGGAGTTTTGCTTGTCTTGTTTTGAGATTTGATGTCAGCTTTGTGCCATTGTTTTGTGCAATATTTGCCAAATTGTCGATGTAAAATCTTACAGCCCTGTGTGGAAAAAGGGTGTGTCGCATGTCAGGAGGGTTGTGTGTTGTTGCATCTTGATGCTCTTATCCAAGAATTGTCATCCCTGCAGCCTGTTGGAAACAGATTTGCATAATACAGTTCTGAATTATTTCTATTATAGCCTAGGGTGGGTGTGATAATAAAACAGACTTGTTCATTACTTTATCAAATGCCTGCATTTTGGTGCAGAAATCTCCTTCCACAGACTCGTTTTTGAATAGAATAGAATAGAATATCGGAATATAGAATAAAACAGTAAATAGAATAGAGAATAGGATAGGATAGGATAGGATAGGATAGGATAGAATAGAATTCTTTTTTGTCCAAGTGTGATTGGACACACAAGGAATTTGTCTTGGTGCAAATGCTCTCAGTGTATATAAAGAAAAGATACATTTGTTAAGAATCAAGAATCCTAACGTATAATACTTAATGATAGTCATAGGGTACAATCAACAATCAAATCATACTAGGAAACAGTCTAAAGGGCCTGTCACATTGGCCGACGGATGCAAAACGTTTGTAAAAAGGACACAGCGGACGAGAAAAT
>BHFT01045518.1:0-16200 GCA_004320025.1 Laticauda laticaudata | reverse complement strand
CAGGGAGAAAAGCTCCCCCCCCCCAGCCTCTCTACCCCGATTCTTCCAACCAGCCTTTACTCCATCCAGCTGTTCGCAACTAGGAGAAGAGGAAATGCACCAAGGCCAACAACATCCTACACACACACCCCTCATCCCCCAAGCGAGCCAGTGCCAAGCAGGCAGCTGCAAAAACGAAGAATTTCCAAACTGGGCAGGGGAAGAGAAGAGGCTCCTTCCATTGCAAAGAGGTTGCAAAAGCCCCAGAAATCTGGGTTTTAGCTGCTCCAGGGATGCTGCGTTGCCATCAAGGCAGCCCGGCACGGAAGAGAAAGAAAGGCACAAGATGTGGCTGTGAAGAGGTGCTTTCTTCCTCTTCGTAAGTCGTTCTCCGTTTCGCGCAAAACAAATCCTAGGGCTGGAATGGGGCCTTGGAGGTCTTCTAGTCTAACCTTCTGCTCCAGCAGGAGAACTTATATCAATCCCGGTCAAATGACTATCCAATTTGTTTGGGGAAACCTCCAGTGATGGAGCTCCCACAGCTTCTGGTGGCAAGGAGTTCCACTGGTTAATAGTTCTCACCGGCAGATAATTTCTCCTCAGTTCCAGGTTGGATTTCCCACAGATGAGTTTCTACCCAATGCCTTTCATTCTGTTTCTTTTTCTGTTCTCTTTCTTTCTTTCTTTCTTTCTTTCTTTCTTTCTTTCTTTCTTTTCTTTCTTTCCTTTCTATTTAATTCTGTTCTTACCCTTTCATTCTGTTTCTTTTTCTGTTATTACCCTTTCTTTCTCTTTGTTTCTCTCTCTTTTTTCATTCTTTGTGACTATTTCTTTTTTCTCTTTCTTTTCCTTTCTATTTCTGTTCTTACCCTTTCGTTCTGTTTCTTTTTCCTGTTCTTTCTTTTCTTTCTTTCTTTTTCTTCCTTTCTCTTTCCTTCCTTTCTCTTTCCTTTCTCTTCCTTCTTTCTTATTCATCCCTCACCTTTATTATTTTTATGAATAGCTCAAGATGGCAAAGATATCTAATACTCCTCCTCTTTTTCCCACAACAACAACCCTGTGAGGTAGGAGGTTGGGCTGAGAGAGAAGGAAGGATATGCCCAAGGTGGGATTAGAACTCACCGTCTCTCGGTGATTGGCCCAAAGTCACCCAGTCAGCTTTCATGCCTGAGGCAGGACCCAGCGGGTCCAATCAATCGCGCCCTGTTTTGGATTCGCCCCCCTTGACAAATGGAAGCGCCCGACTAAAAGTCCTTCAGTGAGCAGATGCTGCTTTGCAAGAAAAATAAAAATGCCCTCCCGGATTGTATTGTTCCGGAGCTATTTTCGAATTTTTGCACAGATGGGACTGTCTGAATCTTTTGGCCAGCAACGAGAGAGGATGCGGGCACTGGAGCCAAGGACAAGGACTCTAAAACATCTAAAATTAAATATTTGGAAACCGCTGCTGGACTTTGTGCTCGAGGTGGGGGGGGGGAAGCATGAAACTTGGATGTTGGGTTTTAACGATTAAGAGGTTTGTTGTTCTAGAAATGGCTTGTTTATATACTATGATATGAAAGTAAAAAGTTGAGATTTGATGTTATTATCTTATTCTACTGTACCCAAAGGGAGTCGGAAGTCAATGCCTTTTCTTTCTTCCTTCCTTTCTTTTTCTCTCTCTCTCTCTGTCTCTCTTTTTCTTTTTCTTTCTTTCTTTCTTTCTTTCTTTCTTTCTTTCTTTCTGTCTCTTTCTTTTTCTCTCTCTCCCTTTCTATCTTTTTCTTTCTCTCCTTTCTCTTTCTTTCTTTTTCTTTTTTCTTTCTATCTTTCTTTTTCTTTCTCTCCTTTCTCTTTCTTTCTCTTTCTTTCTTTCTTTCTTTCTTTCTTTCTTTCTTTCTTCCTTCCTTTCTTTCTTTCTTCCCCTTCTTTTCCATACTTTTCCCTTCCCTTTTTCCTCCCCTATTTTCCTACTGTTTTCTTTTGCACTTTGGCATTATATATATTAAGCTGATAAAAATAAAAAATGTAGAAGTCTAAAATGAAATAGGGAGGGAGGAAAACAGATTGTCAACCCCGGAATGCATCTACAGAATTTCCGCTTCGTATTTTAACCCAAAAAAAGAGAAATAGACCAACAGAGTTGAAAGGGGACCTTGGAGGTCTTCTAATCCAACCCCCTTGCTTAGACAGGGAGGTCCTGTGCTTGATAATTTATTTGTTTGTTTGTAAAATGTACTGGCTTTATCCCAGGGTAACTCTTACAATCTTAAAAGGATTAAATATAACCTAAAAGCGAAAAGACATAAATAAAACACAGGCAGTCCTTGACTTACAACAGTTTGTTCAGCAACTTCAAAGTTACAACACCGAAAAAAATGACTTATGATCGTTTTTCACACTTACGACCCACAACTGACTCGTATTTATGATGGTCGCAGCAGCCCAGGGTCACATGATCCCCTTTTGCGACCTTCCAACAAGCAAGCTCAATGGGAAGCCGGATTCACTTAACAACTGTGTTCCTAACTCCCTAACTGCGGTGATTCACTTAAAAACAGTCATAAAGCGAGGCAAAACTCAGATAACGATTGTCTTGCTTAGCAATGGAAATTTTGGGCTTAAGTGTGGTCGTAAGTCAAGGACTACCTGCCTTCCTAACAAGACAGCGTGGGTTGTATGGATGAAATTTCTTTGCACATACAGGTTAAACAGATAACAGATAATCAGAGTTGGAAGGGACCTTGTAGGTCATCTAGTCCAACCCCCTGCCCACGTGGGAGACCCTACACTTGCATCTCTGGGTGGAAAAAGCATAAGGAATTTTAAAAATCCAATTTTTATGGGCTCCCCAAAATCATATGCCTTCCCCAGCCAGGTGCTTGCCAATTCCCGGCAGTCCTCGATTTACAAACATTCCTTTAGTAACCATTTGAACTTACAGCAGCACCAAAAAAGTGACTTCTAACCAGTCCTCGCACTTATGACCATCGTAACATCCTCATAGTCACATGATTAATATTCGGGTGCTTGGCAGCCGGCCTGTATTTATGACGGTTTCAACATCCCAGGGTCTCGTGGCCACCATTTGCAACCGCCCCAGCGGATAAGCAAAGACAGATTTGCTTAACAACCTCGTGATTCGCGTAACGACCACGGCCAAGAGGACATCGCTACGATTCACTTAACAGCCTTGCTTATCAGTGGAAACTCCGGTCTCAGCGAGGGTCACCACCCGTCGAGGACAATCCTGGACTCCAAGGCCCATCATCCCCTGACCAGAATTGGGAGACCCTTCCCCACATTTGATCGCAAAACGCCCGAATTCAGCTAGATTTCAACTTCGGCTCTATCAAGAAGCTCACGAGAGATGCCGAGATGAAACTGCAGCGAGGAGGGAAAGGAAGAGAGCGCTATTAATTACCATCCATAAGATTAATTACCGCCCGAAGATGCGACAAGACGCCTCCACTTTTGCAGGTTTTAGCCAGATGAATTCTCCCCCCCCCCCCCCCNCCCCCCCCCCCCCCCCCAGGGTGTGCGGGGAAAAGGATGAATTTTCAGAAGGAAAGCATGGCAACCATGGAGAAAATTCAGAACGATTTCCCACCGACAAGGAAGATCCCCTGCGTAAGGTCAGGCAGGGGAGGAAAAAGCGAAAGGGATACAAGGGAGCGACCTCATTATGATCGTGAATTTGGAAATATGGAAGCTAACATTGAAGAATTTAGAGGTAGTCGCCGACTTCGTTTAAGTGACTGTTAAGAAGTTACGGCGGTACGAAAAAAAAAGTGACTTGTGCATGTTGTTCACCCTGAACGATCACACAACTCTGTCACACCGTAAGGTTGCGAGCCAATTTTTTTCAAGAAGAGATTGGACAGGCAGTTGCCTGAAATGGTACAGAGTCTCCTCTTGAGTAAGGGGTTTGGACTAGATGACCCCCAAGGTCCCTTCCAACTCTTTTATTCTGCTTCCCTTCCTTCCTTCCTGTTCAGTAGGGGTTTTTCTGTCTGAGCAGGGGGTTGGACTAGAAGACCTTTAAGGTCCCTTCCAACTCAGTTATTCTTCCTTCCTCCCTTCCCTTCCTTCTTTTCCTTCCTTTCCTTCCCTTCCTTCCTTCCTTTCCTTCCATCCTTTCCATCCTTCCTTCCTTTCCTTTCCTTTACATCCTTCCTTACCTTCCTTCCTTCCTTCCTTCCTTCTTTCCTTCCTTCCTTCCTTTCCTTCCTTTCTTCCCCATCACTGGAGGTTTTTAAGAAGAGACTGGGCAGCCACTTGTCTGAAATGGTATAGCTTCTCCTGCTTAAGCAGGGGGATGGACTAGAAGACCTCCAAGGTCCCTCCCAGCTCACTCATTCTGTTCCCTCTGGGGCAAAAAGCTAGAAACGTAATAAAACCGCGTTCTCCTTTTCCGAATGGCGCGTGCAAATCTCGAAATACGGGGTACGAGCAGCATTACGAACACGCCAGGGCTCTCTCCCGCACAAACACGCAACTCCCCCCTCCTCTTGGCTCCGTCCCATTCAAAGGAAAAAGGGCCAGGAAAGAAGATTCCCCCCACCCATCCCCAAAAAACCCCAAACCCTCAGCAAAATTGGGGGAAGATGGAAAAAGAGACGCACTGAGAGACCGAACGGTGGGATCGGTTCGCAAGAGACGAGGAGCAGAGTCCCTGAAATTGTTTACACACACACACACACACAAGTTGCAAACCATTGTGTCATTTCTCGACACAATCCCTGGGTGGTGAAGCCCGACGGAACAGCAGCCAAGTCCTTGAAAAATGTGCAAAGCCCGTGAAACTTGATCTCCCCTCTGAAATTGGGGAAGGATCTATTTTTAAGATCCTTCCCCCCCCCCTTTTGCAGGAAGCGCACGAGACGGGAACCCTTCTTTTCAGGTAGTCCTCAACTTTACGACCACCCGTTTAGTGACCGAAGTCAGAACATCGCTGAAGAAAGTGACGTATGGCCCCCTTTTCCACACTTAGGGCCATTCCACCATCCCCGTGGTCGCGGGATTAAAGTTCAGACACTCGGTAACTGACTCACATTTATGACGATCGCAGGGTCTTGGGGTCCCGTGATCCCCCTTTTGCGACCTTCATCCTCTTCTTCATTTCACGACTCCATAATCATCCCTTGAAGGGTGGAGTCTGGGAAACGGAATGGAGCAAAGCAGAGTGTTTTTATGGCAGGATGCCTTTCCTGTTGCCAGTACGGAGTTTTTTGTTCAGCAGATATAGTCTCAGTGTGCCCAGAGAGAGAAATATTTGCTTCTACCTAGGATTGAACTCACAGCAAAAGTTTCATCTCGAGGCCACCATTCCTAATCTATGACTGCAATCATCATCATCATCTTCCTTTAACGACCCCATAATCTCTTACAGGGTGGAGTCTGGGCAACTGAATGGAGCAAGCGGAGTGTTTTAATGGCTGGATGCCCTTCCAGTTGCCAGTGTGGAATTTTTGTTCAGCAAATATATTCTCAGTGTGCCCAGAGAGAAATATCCCCTTTCGCGACCTTCTGGCCAGCAAAATCCATCGGGAAGCAAGAGTCACTTAACAATGGTGGCAAGAAAGGTCGTAAAATGGGGCAAAGCTCCCTTAACAACTGTCTCGCTTAGCAATGGAAATTCTGGGCTTCACTGTGATCGTACGGCAAGAACTACTAAAAGCGCATCGCCGTTTGTTATCCACACCGCCTCTGAATTCAAGCGTCGCACAGACAAGATCTTACGACTTTCCTTGCCACCGTTGTTAAGCGAATCCACGGAGTTGCTAAATAAGTAACACCATTGTTAAGTGAATCTGCCTTCCCTATGGACTTTGCTGGTCAGAAGTTTGCAAAAGGTGATTACGTGACTCCTGGACACTGTAGCCGTCGCAAATAAGAGGCAAGGGGCTGGAATGGGAAGAGGGGGTGGTTCCCAGCCTTGGTGCCACCAGTCTTTGCCCCCCTCCCAAAAAGTGTCCAAGCACCCCCTAATCCTTGCTCCATGCTTATCTTTTGAAAGCACCAAATTTTAAAGGGAGTGTACAGAAAAATCACCTCCATCAACAGGGAAAGGAAGCAAAAGTGCCAAGAGAGGAAAGCCAATTCTGTGGCTGACTCCGGGTTCAAGGTCCTACGTGCCTCCCCTCCACCTGGCAGAGACCCAGTGACCCACATCCCACCCCCACCCCAAAATAAAGCAAGATGCTTCTTAAAATCCAGCCAGGATGCTATAGCCAAAAGCAGCGTCTGTCCCTAATTTTGCTCAAAAATCTTCCTGTTCACAAAGATGCCCCCTCCCCACTACTTCCAGTCTTGAGTCTTCCCAGGTCCCCCCTCAAAAAAAAAAACCAAGGACCCCCACTCTATTTTGAACTAGGAAATGGACATAAACCACTGTCAAAGGACCTTTAAAGGGAATTTGCCGTTTAAAAAGCAAAGATGACAAACCAAATTCTCCAACTCACAAGGATGCTACAATCTGGGCAGTTCTGAGCTCACACAGATGCACGGACACAAACACCATTGTGCCTTCCAAAAGTTTGCTCCTTTTACTTAGAGAATCGGCACCCAAAGTTTTTAGCTAGTTATGAAGGCCCTTTTAAGGCTCGGAGCCACATTGGGTGGAGGATGCATTCTAAAACCTGTTTCTTGACCATGTGCCGAGTGCAAATTCCTTCCTCATTAAGATAGATAGATAGATAGATAGATAGATAGATAGATAGATAGATAGATAGATAGAAAGAAAGAAATGAATGGAGATAGACGGATGGACAGACAGACAGATAGATAGATATAAATATGTATATGTATATATAAAATATTTGTTTTCTTAAGTTTTCGCAGGTATTTATATGTATGGTATTCAGCTTTATTCGGGTATTTTCCCACGTCATTACAGTTGTGCTTTTAAAGTTGTAGCAATGTTTCAGTAGAACCTCATCTGCCATCATCAGGCTTCTGTATTGGGTTCGAACCCAAAATTTAGTGTGTTTATTTACGCCACCTAAGCTGTCTGGCAGCTGCCCATCAATGCCAGATTATGCAAGAGGAATAATTCTTTTCTTAAGGCCACCAGCTATCCAACCTTTAGTAGCTGCAATGATTTGACGATTATAGAAGGGGGTCACCCTTAATCACAACCTTGCTCCCCCCCAAGTTTACTCCTCCCCTCCGGCTGCAAAATCCCCCTCCGCTCACCCCCCCCCAGACCCTCTTAGTCTCAAACAAAACAAAACAAAGACCTCCTCCTGAACAAAAACTGCAGCAGGGAAGAAGTTTGGATCCTGGCAAAGCCATCCCGGGGAGGCAGCAGTGGATTCCCTCGGGATCCGCTGGAAGAAATTGTAATCTGCTTGGCGGAAGAGCAGGGACGCCGAAGCAAGTTAACAAAGCAAAGGTTTGCAATTGGGAAGCTTGTTCACCGCAAACACAGTCTGTGTGTGTCTGTGTGTGCAAGAGACAAAGCCACTGGCTACGCAACCCCAACTTTGGTGCAAGGTCAAGCCAGACTTAACCCCAACCCCAATCCCTCCTCCCTCCCTCCCTCCGTCCCTATCTCGCTGTCTCCCTCTCTCTCTCCCCTTCTCCTTTTTTCTCTCTCTCCCTCCCTCCATCTCTCCCTCCCCTCTTTCCTTCTCTCTCTCCCCCTCACCCTTCTCCCTCTCACCCTTCCCCCCCTTGATATATACATATGTTACACACTTTTTCTTTAACACACATAAGTACTTAGTAAACAGTGTATTCTCTGGGTCAGTTTACGTAGTGACAATAATATTATTTACTTACATGTTGCCATGATCTTTCAACTTCTAATTTGACCTCCATTATCTAACCATCGATCAAATGCACCCCAAATCTCTCTCTCTCCCCGAATTCTTATTCTCGGTACGGCAAGGGCGCATCCGTTCCTAACTCTTGCCTCCCCCCCACCAGGGAATAGGAAGGCACCCCCCCCCCAGTCCCACTGCACCTTTTGTCGAAGTAGCTTGCTGCGCACTCTGCCCCACAGCCTGGCGCCCGTGTTGGGGGCTCTCTTGCCCCCCGTGGGGGCTTCCTCCAGGCTATCCAAAGAACAGCGGTCCACATGTTCGCGGGACAGGCTTGTCGGCTGCACCAAAACCTCCGTCATCTCAGCTCCTCCTCCCTATGTTGGAGTACCCCAAAAACCACTGGAGGGCACCGCTTCCAAGAAGTAAACCTCTCGGCTACTAACAGGAGGAGGAGGAAGCAGAGCCCATCTCAAAGGGGAAGGGGCTGTATGAGAAGACCCCCCAGTGCAGCACCTCTGGAAGGAGCCTCGGTGCGCACCATCCCCGGACGGGTGAGCTCTGTTTGATGCGGGAACAGCCAGAGAAATCTTTGCCTCGGTTCCTCCCTCTGGTCTCCAGCCCTCCCCCCCCAACCCTCCCTCTTCCCCACTGGCTTAACCCCTCCAGCACCGTCTTGGTTTCCCCAAACAAATAATCTGGAACAGACTTTCTCCAAGGATTAAGAGACGGTTAACTCATCAGTTGCCAAAGCAGGCAGGCTGCCATGCCCCTGTTGGAGACTGACTCCCAGGGAGAGGAGGAACAGCTGACCGGAGGTTTGGAGGAGGCTGGGGAAGGGCAGAGGCCGGCTGGGCAGTCAGAGGAGGACCTAGGCCCATTCCCTCTCCATCCTAGGGCACGCAGGGATGAGAGGATCAGGGAGAGACGTGCTCTCCTCAGGAGGAGAGGGCCTTGATCCTCTTCATGGGCTGCAGGTGTGACAACTGAATAAGAGTTTGGACCTGCGGACTGGCAAACGCTGGAAACAAAGTGTGGAAATATCCAGTGGTTCCTCTCTGAGAAACGTGAATGGCGTGGTCTACGGGGGATGAAAGGGCCCTGATCCCCTTCATGGACTGCAGCTGTGACAACTGAATAAGAGGACGGGCATGCGTATGGGTGAATGCTGGAAACAAAGCTAGGAAATATCTCTAGTTTACGGTTCCTCTCTGAATTTGGCATCCTTCCCAGTGTGTGTAATCTGTTATCTACGGTCACCCTCCAGCCCTTATCTTGCCTGGTTTGGGTTGCTTTTTTCCTCCTTCTTGTAACTGTTTGTGTGGGAGTTTTTTGTCTTCCCTCAAGGATATTTGGAGCTTGGAAGCAAAGTGAAGGAATAAAAGGGGCTTCACCTGTTTTCTGTGACTGTGTTTGTTTTGTATCCCATCCTGGGTCATCACACAGGCCGTGGTTTGGAGCGAAAGGGAAAAGAGAAGAGAGCGGAGCCAAGAATCCAGCTGTTTCTTTTTGTTTTCTTTTCCCCACGACGGTTGGTCGGGGCTTGAAAAGCGGCGGAAGGCAAAAGGATGCAGACCTCAGAATTCAGGCTTTACAGGTATTCCTCGACTTACGACGGTTTGATTAGCGACCGCTCCATGGGACGTCACCCCCCCAAAAAGTGGCTCATTATGGCCGGTTTCTACACTTGCAGCCTCCCTGTTGGTTACAGAGCCAAGCAAGAAGCCTCCTAGTCACCACCCCTACTTGTGCGTGTTCCAGACGGTTCTCGGCTTACAGCAGTTCACTTAGTGACCGTTCAAAGTTCTAACAGCACTAGGGGGAAAAAAAAGGGACCGGTGACCAATTTTTTGCACTCTTACAACCCTTATGCCGAATCAAAATCCAGACGCTTGGCAACTGACTCCTATTTATGATGGTTGCATTGTCCTGGGGGTCACCTGAGATCCCCTTTTACGACCTTCAGACCGGCGAAGTCGGTGGGGGAAGCCAGATTCACTTAACAGCCGGGTTGCTAACTAAGCAACAGCAGATTCACTTATTGACTGAGGCAGGAAAGGTCGTAAAAGGGAGCAAAATTCACTTAGCCATGAAATTATGGGCTCAATTAACAAATGTTTCACTTAGCCACAAAAAATATGGGCTCAATTTACAAATGTTTCACTTAGCCACAAAAATTATCGGCTCAATTATTGTTGTAAGTCAAGGACAAGGGAAAGAAGGCCACCAAGAAGCCCTAGAAAGGGCAGAGCAGTCTGGGCAAAGGAAATCAAAGGTTTCTGTTCTTCATTTCTCTTGCAAGTTGTTCATAGCAAATTATTCACAGAACACAACAGAATAAGAGAGTTGGAAGGGACCCTGGAGGTCTTCTAGTCCAACCACCTGCTTAAGCAGGAGACTCTATTAGGCACGAAGCATGTTTTTAAATCCAGAGCAACGAGATAACATTGAGAAGCCGGTTAGACAAATGTCTCTCTACTTGACCGGGGTATAAGAAGGAAAGAGAATCCAACACCATCACAAGACAGAATAACAGGTCTAGAAGGTCCCTGGAGATCATCTAGTCCAACCCCCTGCTCAAGTAGGAAACCCTATACAATTTCAGACAAATGGCTGTCCAGTCTCTTTTTGAAAACCTCCAGTGATGGAGCAACCACAACTTTGTTATTCCCTGGGGGTGTCACACACTTACTAGAATCCTAGACTTGAAAGTGACACCAGAGGTCATCTAGACCTACCCAACTGCCCCTTCCTTGGGACAACGACCACTGAAGTATTTTTGAGAGGCAGATATTCGGCTTCTTGTTGAAGACTTCTAGTAAAGGAGAACCTCCTAGAAAAGGGCTCCAAACACTCTTTAGGTCGTCCTCACTTAGTGACTGCCTCATTTAGCTACTGGTCACAGTGATGACAGTGATGAAAAAGACACTTTGCGACCAAACCTTGCCTTTATAGATAAGTCCTTGACTTATAAACATTCATTTAGCAACCGTTTGAAGTTACAAAGACCCTGAAAACCAGTCCTCACACTTATGACCGTCGCCATATTGCCATGGTCACGTGATCAAAATTCAGGAAGTTGGTGTTCAGTGGTCTGGAGTCACATGATGGGCCTGAAACATGATGGGTCTTAGAGGTGGAGCTAATGCCTCACAATCAGGGGGCTGTGAGTTCAATCCTAAATAGAGCTATAATATTTGGAATAGAATATTATATCGACAGGAGGTTGGACTAGATGACCTCCAAGGTCCTTTCCAACTGTTATTCTATGGTGACCATTTTCAACCTGCCCAACCAGCACTCGACAAGCGAAGTCGATGGGGGGGAGGCCAGATTCACTTAATGACTCCCTGATTCACTTAACAACAGTGGCAAGTCTGCTATTACATTGGGGCACAGTTCGTTTAGCAACAGAAATTCTGCTTGCAATTTTGGTGATAAGTTGAGACTACCTGTACAATCGTTGCGGGTCTCCGAAGCAAAGGAAAGCTGGTATCAGATTGTAAGCCTGGTCTTGCATTCACTTAGCAACTGCTTCACTTAACAACTGAGCTGCCAGTCGCCATGATGGCTGTTAAACAAGGACAGCCTGCAGGACAAAGACTTCCACTCCCAGAAAACGACTTTCTTCATCCTTTGACCACGGATGAATAACACAATAGATTGCAAATTGGTGCACTCTGTACTTGGCAAGAGACACTCTTTCCCCATCCATGTCGAGTAGTAACTGACAGCAATTCATCTATGGAATATGTTTAGTCCCCAACTTATGACCATAACTGAGCCCAAAATTTCTGTTGTTAAGTGGGACATTTGTTCCACATTTTATGTCCTTCCTTGCCACCGTTAAGTGAATCACTGCAGTTGTAACACAGTTGTTAAGCGAAGCTGGCTTCCCCCTTGACTTTGCTTGTCAGAAGGTTGCAAAAGGGGATCACGTGACCCCAGGACACAGCAACGGTCATAAGTATGAGTCAGTTGCCAAGCGCCTGAATTTTGATGCTTTTTCAGGTGTCATCATAACTCTAGTCACGAAGTGAACTGTTGTAAGTCGAGGACTATCCGATTATGCCAGCCAGCGAGAACGGAGGCCGGCATCCCCGGAAGCCCCAGTGAAGCGAAGGAGAGATTAAAAAAATAAGAATGAAAGAAAACAAGAGAATTCCCTTCCTTTTTATTTTGAAAAAAACCAAAACACAATAAAACAACTTTTGAAGCCAGAATCCAAATTCTTTTTGCCTTCTGGCTGGGTTCTCTGTCCTCCTTCCCCAAGCCAGCCCTGATAGGATCTACTACATCTCCCATCATCCCCAGACAACTGGCAGGAGCTAAGGGGAGCCGGAAGGAAGTGAGAGAGACAGAGAGAATGAACAAGAGAGAGCATGAATGAGAGAGAGAATGAGAGAGAAAGAGAACTAGAAAGAGAGGGGGAGAGAGAAGGAGAGAGAGAGAAGGAGAGAGAGAGAAGGAGCGAACAAGAGAATGAGAGAGAGAGGGAGGGAGAGAATGAGAGAATGAATGAGAGAGAATGAATGAGAGAGAATGAGAGAGAGAGAATGAGAGAATGAAAGAGGGAAGGAGAGAATGAGAGAATTAATGAGAATGAGAGAGGGAGAGGGAGAAACAGACAGGGAGGAAATGAGAGAGAGAATGAGAGAGAGAGAGGAGAGAGAATGAGAGAGAGAAAGAGGGAGAGAGAGAATGAGAGAATGAATGAGAAAGAATGAATGAGACAGAGAATGAGAGAGGGAGAGAGAATGAGAGGGGGGAGAGAATGAGAGAGGGGGGGAGAGAGAGGGAGAAACAGACAGAGAATGAGAGAGAGAATGAGAGGAGAGAATGAGAGAGAGGAGGGGAGAGAGAGAATGAGAGAATGAATAAGAAAGAGAGAGAGAATGAAAGAGAATGAGAGAGAAAGAGAAGGAGCGAACAAGAGAGAATGAGAGAGAGGGAGGGAGAGAATGAGAGAGAATGAAAGAGGAAGGGAGAGAATGAGAGAATGAGAAAGAATAAGAGAGAGAGAATGAGAGAGGGAGAGAGAATGAGAGGGGGAGAGAACGAGAGAGAGAGAATGAGAGAATGAATGAGAAAGAGAGAGAAAGAGAATGAGAGAGAATGAAAGAGAAAGAAAAAGAGAGAAAGAAAGAATGAGAGAGAATGAACGAAAGGGGGGGAGAGACGGACGGGTGGCAGGCTATCCAATCCCCTTTGAGGGGGGGGGGTCCCATCCACCCTCCTGCCTGCCCCCTTCAAGATCCCAAGGGCTGGAAATTTAGGGGAGGGGTCTTTAGGAAGTCTGTGCAACTGCCCAACCAGAATTCCACCGGGGTGGGGGGCTGGGAAGGGATGCAATGATCAGGCAAGCAAGCCAAGCCGAAGGAGAGGTCAGCGTTTATATCCCAATATTTCAAAGAGAAAAATTCCTTTTGAGACTCCCAACTTTGTGGCTCACAGCTGTGGGACATTTCACAGAGTTAGCTATGCATTCAAGTGCCGGGCTCTATAGGGAGTCCTCGCTTTACGACCACAACCAAGCTCATATTTTTCTGTTGCTAACCGAGAAGGTTGCTAAGTGAATTGTGTGCTATATTACAACCTTTCTTGCCATTGTCGTTAAGGGAATCTGGCTTCCTCAGAAGAAAGTGAGCTTACGACAGTTTTTCACACTTACGATCATTGCAACCGCCCCATGGTTCACATGATCAACGTTCAGATGCGAGGCAATTGATTCATACTTACGACCGTTGTTGTGTCCCCGGGGTCACATGATCCCCTTTTACGACCCTCTGACCAGCAAAATCAACACAGAAGCTGGACTCACTTAACGATTGTGTGACTAGCTTAACAGCAGCAATGATTCACTGATCAACTGCGGCAAGAAAGCTGGTATGATGGGGCAAAAACTCACTTAACAACTGTCTCACTCAGCAACGGAACTTTGGGACTCCACTGGGGGTGGCTGGCTGAGGAATTCTGGGAGTTGAAGTCCATCAGCCTTATCTTGAGACTTTCAAGAAGAGATCGGACTCCCATCTGTCAGAAATGGTGTAGAGTCTCCTGCTTGGGTGGCGGGTTGGACTAGATGACCTAAAAAGTCCCTTCCAACTCTGATTATCTGATCTGATCTGACCTTTGCTCTAAAGTCAATACAGGTAGCCCTTCACTTACAACACTTTGTTTAGTGACCGTTTGAAATTACAATGGCACTGAAAAAAACTTACTTACGACCATTTTTCACACTTATGACCGATGTAGCATCTCCATTGTCACACGTGATCAAAATTCAGACGCTTGGCAACTGACTCATATTTATGATGGTTGTAGTGTTCCAGGGTCCCTTTTGCGACCTTCCTGACAAACATAATCAAATGGGGAAGCCAGATTCACTTAACGACCATGTCACTTTTAATAATGGCAGTGATTTCCTTCACAACGTGGGCCAGAAAGGTGATAAAATGGGACAAGAAATGTCTCACTTAGCAACAGAAATTTTGGGCTCAATTGTGGTCGTAAGTCGAGGATTAATTGTATTACGACCATGTTTCACATTTAATGACCATGGCAGCATTTCCCATTGTCACATGAGCAAAATCAGCAATGGGCTCCATTTGGGCTGTCTGGCTGAGGAATTCAGTTACAACAGCAATGAAAAATAGTGGGCTTGGGACCGTTTTTCACACTTACGACCACTGTAGTATGTAATGTATAAAATGGTGGCTGGCTGAGGAATTCTAGGAGTTGAAGTCCACCGGTCATATCTTCCCTCTAAAGTCAATACAGGTAGTCCTTCTCTTACAACACTCTGTCTAGTGGCCACTTGAAGTTATAACAGCACTCAAAAAAAGTGGCTTGGGACCATTTTTCGCACTTATGACCATTGTAGCACGTAGCATTGTAAAATGGTGGCTGGCTGAGGAATTCTGGGAGTTGAAGTCCACCAGTTGTATCTTCGCTTTTAAGTCAATACAGGTAGTCCTTCTCTTACAACACTCTGCCTAGTGGCCGCTTGAAGTTATAATGACACTGGAAAAAAGTGGCTTGAGACCGTTTTTCACACAATGACCATTGTAGCAATGTAGCATTGTAAAATGGTGGCTGGCTGAGGAATTCTGGGAGTTGAAGTCCACGGGCCATCAAGGAATCATAATTGCCCATCCTTCCTCTAAAGTCAATACAAGCAAAACAAAGAGATGCCTCTCAAACATTTGTCTGGTTTTCTCTGTCAACTGATGGCAGATGTTGTCCAGATCCGGGGGAGAGAGAAAGTTCTGGATTATCTCCAGATTATTCGGGGGGGGGGGGGAATGTCCCAAAGGACCCCGAGTTCCTCAGCAAATAAAAAAGAGTTTTGCACTAGCTCCTCACACCAACCTGCCCACGGCCAAAAGCCTGCTCACTTCTCCGGCCATTCGGACGCTGGTCTTGTTGTTCCACATTGCAAGAAACCCAACAGGAACCCACAATTCCCAGGAGTCCTGCCCACCCCCAAAATTCACATGCCTGGAATATCCATGTTCTTCCCGCCCGCCAGTGTGACTCATGCGTGGGGATCAAAGCCGTGTTTCCCAGAAAATAGAGCTACCAACTTTCTAATACTGTACTCGCTCTTCGACTCCAGACTCAGTTGGAGTTATTCATTCGGAGTAGTGAGGAAGTAGCTCCGTTCCTACTGGGAGGAAAATTGTCCTCCTATTGCATTTTTCTGGATTGGCAGTTTGAATTTTCTGAACTTGCAGCTGAATTTGCTGAATTTTGCAGCTGTGTTTTTTCTGAATGTGTAGTTGGGGTTTTTTTTGAATTTACAGCTGGATTTTTCTGAATTTGAAGTTGGGTTTTCTGAATTTGCTGCTACATTTTCCGAATTTCCCATTGCATTTTCTAAATCTGCAGCTGAATTTTTCAAATTTGCCGTTGCACTTTTTAAAATCAGCAATTTAAATCAGCAATTTAAATCAGCCAATTTTACCTGAATTTGCGGTTGAATTTCCTGAAATTTTCAATGGAATATTTTGAATTTGCCGTTTGAATTTTCTGAATTTGGGAGTCAATCTCACTGAGTTTGCAGTTGAATTTCCTGAATTTGCAATTGAGTTTTCAGAATCTACAGTTGAATTTTCTGAATTTGCAGTATGAATTTTCTGAATTTGCAGTTTGAATTTTCTGTACTTGCAAGATGAGGTATAACCAGAACAATGTGGAACTGAATAGACTCAAAACCGTAGAAATGGTGGTAGAGTTTAGAAGAAACCCTCCCATACTACTACCTCTTACAATACTAGACAACATAGTATTAACAGTAGAGACCTTCAAATTTCTAAGTTCTACCATATCACATGATCTAAAATGGACACCTAACATCAAAAACATCATCAAAAAAGCACAACAAAGAAGGTTCTTCTTGCGCCAACTCAGGAAGCTCAAACTGCCCAAGGAGCTGCTGATCCAGTTCTACGGAGGAATGATGGAGTCCGTCATC
>BHFT01045516.1:0-46476 GCA_004320025.1 Laticauda laticaudata | reverse complement strand
TGAACCAATCCACTTCTTACTTATCTGGACCAATCAGAACAGTAGTCTAGGATTCAACCATTTGCATATAGAACAGGAGCGATTTAACATTTTGGTTGATCGGAGTCCTACAAAGCAGTAGAGCCAAAGATTAGCCAAAATTTAGGACATACAGGGGATTTCTTTGGTTTTCATTCTGATATCGCTGTTTTATAGATCCACTCAAATTTTATTCTGTTTCCCACCTCAAAGTTGCAAGACTTTGCAGTCAGTTTTAACAATAATAGTTTAAAAAAAAAGATCGTGAAGATATATATTGTAATAATGTTTAGAGATGGCTCTTTTTAAGCACATATCCCGCGGGCAAAAATGCAAACATAATGTTTGTTAGGGACCTTATCTGTGAAAAATAGTTTTACAAAAACTTTATCTGGTCATCCAGGAAATAACCAAAAAGGTGGTTAGAAGCTCACTATGGGTCCCTCCGCAGAGCAACAAGTTAGGCAGTAATTCATTACTCTGACTGGCAGGGTCAAGTCCTTAGGGAACTTGGTTTTTTCCTGAAACTTGCATTCTATGATTTGATGATAGGATGTCAAAGCAGAGCCCTGAAAAAGCCCTAAGGAATTCAGTAACTGTAAGATAGTTAAAATACAAGATCACTTTGGAACAGATCTTGCCCTGACCCAATTGTATTCCAGTTTATACAACTAAGTTTTAAGGGACCTTCATCTAAGAGCTGTCATATCCTGTTCTTATCCCAGTGGTCGCAACGCCTCTGTGGCAAAACCCAGATTCTGAATTTTAACTTCAGTTTTACTCTAAGATAAATTGGAATATTTTGATCAGGATAAGAGTTGTCAAGCTTTGGGGTTATAATTTCAGATACATTGTCATTAGCATTGGTTGGGCAATCAGTAGATTCCTCCAAATATATTCCTTTTACAACATCAAGAGCACCATGGTAAAATCAATGGAATATGTCCTTTAATAGTTTCAGAAACTCTTAAATTTTAATACTTACATGATGAGAACATTTGAAAGAACAGAACAGAACAGAATAGAACAGAATTCTTTGTTGGCCGAGTGTGATTGGACACACAAGGAATTTGTCTTTGGTGATGAAGATTTCATAACCAGCCCTTTTGCATATAATATTTCTTATTATCTCATATTGGGGCACTAATAAAGACAACTTTCCAGGGAAAATGCAGAATAGAGGCCCAACACCCATTACATGACTATTTTTTGAACGAAATATAGTAGAGTCGTGAGGCCAGACTCTAAACTTAGCGTACTGACCACTTTGACAGGCAGTGGGAGGAATAAAAACAATCAACAATACATTTTCCTGCAATCTTCACATTTTTCAAGTTGGTAACGATGCAAGATGTCTCATCTGTGCAATGGCTTGTAAATATCAAGGTTGATATGAGATAAAATGATAAAATGTGCATATTTTAAATAATAGCAGACAATAGATAACCTCCCTGGTTTGGTATTGGTAAATATTGCTTGCTATTTAATGAAACTGCAAAGCTTGTAATTTAAATTTAGGATGACTTTGGGCCAGTCATTCTCAGCAAAACCCATTTCATAGTGGTGTTGTTGTGGGAAAAATAAGAGGAGCAATGTGTGGTGAGTATATTCTCCACCTTGAGTTGTTTGTAAAAATAATAAAAGTGCACTACAAATAAATAAACAGTACTGGTACTGTATCTTTGTCATCTTGAGTTATATATGAAAAAACCAGGATGAAAAAAAATTATTTTTAAATGTCATTCTGAATACAATTATTCACATAGTTTTAACCTTTGGCTGCTGTTTTTTGCCTCTTGGGTCTTACCCAGAAGTGCTGAGTAATAATTTTCTTGGCATCCAGTTTTTAAGACTTAACATATTTGTCGATCATTACAGGATTCTTCTTCAACCGGATGACTCCTTGCAAATCCTAGAACCAGTTGAAGCCGATGTAGGTTTCTATACTTGCAATGCAACCAATGTGTTGGGCTCTGATTCTGTCTCCATTGCCATCACATTAGCAGGTAACACATTCACAGTACTTTACACAACTCGGAAATTGTCCTGTCCTAGCAGTTTTAATCACAAGCATATAGGGAGATAACTTCCAAGATTAAAAATCCTACCGAAGTTGGAATCTTTTCAACTTTATTGAACTTTTAATTTTGTTAATTGATATTTTCCCCAAATTTGATGTCTTGCTCTAAAATTTTCATGAGACATTAAATGCTAGATTGGCACATTTAACTCTTTCATGTTCTAGGAATATTTGTAGAGAGGGCAATTTAAATAGCACTGGTGAACCTTATCGTTTTGTAGAATTTATTTTGGGTTTGGCGTGTGAGAAGTATATATGCCCAAATTTCAAGGATGGAAGAATGTGAACGGATCGTTTCCTTTATATTAAGATCAAGAGCATTGCCAAGAACTAGGTTTGGCATTATTTCAAAATTCTAAAACATACTCCTGTTTTAGAATTTCCAGAAGAAGTCTTGAAGTCAGGTGCCAGATTCAGGAAATATTCTGATTTATGCTTTACAATACATATACTAACCTCTGTCCCTTAAACCATTAAGATTGGTCCACAATTTGGTAGCCAGTGTCTCCTATCAGACCCCTCCACCTTTACAGTTCAACTAGGCCCCAACACTGAGACTTGGAAGCTAAGCAAGAGGCTGATGATATGGGAATATTAACATTTTGATATACAAACAGAGGGATTAAAATCGCTTAATTCTGGGATGTCTTCTTTTAAATCGCTTAATTCTGGGATGCACTGGTGTTTATATTTTAATATTATTGCCGAGATGACTATTTAAGACAGTAATATTAAAATATGTACCCTGTTTTTCGTTCCATTTTCCCACTTCTATCATCTATATATAGTTCAGCAGAAAGAGCAATTGATTTTGGTTCAAATGTAAAGATTCAATCATTTAGTGGCTGCTGAAATATACTGATGTCTTGACCAAAATAATATTTGCACGGTAATGGATTTACCTTTATTAAACTTTTAGGCTGAAAATCTAAAAAAACCCTCTCTCTGCTCTATTTTGTTTTTATGGGTATTTCTCCTTTTAGTAGAAGGATAAGGATTTAATTTGTTAAATCCATCAGAGTGGGATGTTTTGATTTCTTTTTTTATGCTTGGTGGTGGCTCCAATTTTTTCTATAAATCTTTCTCTCTTAGACTGAATTGTAAAAGAACCAGACATTTCATTAGCACTGAAGCCAAATTAATAGTAATCCCCTGAGAGTCAATGAGATTCCTCATATTCCTGAAGTTAAGCATTGCTCTAAATAATTGGTTGGATTGCATGTTATCTGCTCAGTCAACATCTTGTAAGGTCAAGCTCTTTCTTTCCCCGTCTTGCAGCCAAAGCATGGCTGGCACACTTCCCGTCACTGGCAAGCAAAAGCTCAGAACAGATTAAATTTCTTGTTTACATCAACAGTTCAGATCTATGACAAATTAAATCTTTGTTCACTTGGATCAACACTAATGAAAACGTTTCTGGGAAGAGCAGTGATGAGCAGTGTGAGATTGTGCTTGCTTTAAACTCTTTAGGTGCTTGGCCAGCGAGTAGCTTTTAGTAACATGCATTAGTTACAGAATGAAAAAATGAAAAAAAGCCTGGCTAGATCGTTCCAAAAGTTCATCCATTCCAGATTGTTTTGTCCAAGACAAAATTTGGTTCTGTAGTGGTTCTCATGCTTTACACACAGGAAATGTCAGGTCAGAATCTGGATTCCCTCTTGTTGAAAAGTGCTACCTAATAACCTGGAGAACTGCTAGCTGTTGCAAATCAGCATCAACAGGTTTTTGGCTACGTATCAAAAGGTTTGCTCTGTATAATGTGGCCTTAATTATTTGGATGAACAGTTGCAATAAAGGGCCTCTAGAATTCCACAAGTAGCCAGAAGAGAAACAGCTCCCGGTACTACCTCTCATATTTAAACAAAGTGTACATATATGAAGTGTCTGCTTTCCTAGTTCTTTTAACCTGAGAGAATGAAACTATCTTTTAGTAGCCTGTCTCTAAGAACATTGATATACATTTACAGTCGTTGAACTCATGAATCAATATGCTATGTACAAAAGTTCTGGGATAAACAAACCATAGAACTTATGCAGAGGACATGGATATATTAAGACAGCCAGTTTTGTGTAGTAGTTAAGACATTAGGTTAGAAAACTGTGAATTCTAGTCCAGCCTAGCCTTAGGCCCAAACTCAGCTGATTGACCTTAGGTTACTCACTCCCTGTCAGCCCTTAGAAGAAGGCAGTAGCAAGGTACTTCCAAAAATGCCATCAAGAAAATTGCAGGAACAAATGAATCCAGTGTACGAAGGTTCCATATCAAGCTTTACAAATCATAGAGGTTTTTTTTTTATTCCTTATGTCCTTGTTCTGGGTATAGGTAGGATTGCCAAACAAATGGCAGTGTGATGATAGGCTTGTGTGGAAAGAAAAACAGCCTGTGATGCTACCATTATGAGCCACGGAAGTTATCAACAACTTTGAATACAGCTGCAGAAATTTTATCTTGCCATCTGAAGTATTTAAAAGTTAGGGTATGGGTAAATGGGGGAACCGTGTAAAACTGAAGTTTAATGATGAGAAATTAATGTTTGGTGAATTGACATTTCTGGAATTGTTAGATGGCCTGATCAACATATCTGGAGTTAAACCCCACTGGGGACTTATCTAGAAGTTTGTATACAATCCTTTCTAAACCTTTTATCTGGTGTGATCTTGGTGTCTAAATGATGGTTAACTGATACTTTTTTCTGACTCAGAATCCAGATTCTGATCTAGTTTAGACAAAAAACTACTTTAGCATTCGCACTTAGACTTATATACCACTTTATAGTGCTTTATGTCTTTAAGTGGTTTACAGAGTCAGCATATTGCCCCCAACAATTTGTGTCTTCATTTTACACACCTCGGAAGGATGGACGGCTGAGTCAACCTTGAGCCTGGTGGGATTTGAACTGCCAAACTCTAGGCAGCTGACTGCAGAGGTAGCTTGCAGGACTGCATTTTAGCCACAGAGGCTCCTATAAAAAACTACTTTAGTATTGTATATGGAAAGCTGCCACCTTACCACTATTGTCTTTTTCTGGCACAAAATCAAATTTATTCTGTTTTGAACTAATCTCAGTTTGTCACAATTTCCAGAATAGAAGCAGAAACCGTATTCAAACTGTAGTCGATCTAAATAATTCGAGATAAAAAAAATCATGGCTTGATACAATGCTTTTCAGTTTGCTTTAGACTCCAAAATCGCTCCAGAGAAAAATGGGGTTTACTCCAGATATGTTGATCAGGCCATTTTACATTTCTAGAAATGTCCATTCACCAAAGATTAATTTCTCATCATTAAACTTTGCTTTTACATTCACTGTGGCATCCGCCCCATGCTTACTTTAGGACGGGAGCGTCAAACTCAATTTCATTGAGGGCTGAATCAGGGTCGTGTTTGACCTTGGGGGGAGAGCAGGATGGACATGGCTCGGGTGGATATGGTCAACTTGACGTCACTCATATCGGGGGTGCCTGTGGTGGCTTGAATGCTCTGCAGCAAAAATGAGCAGCCAAGCCCCGTTTCAGCTGTGACAGCCTCCTGCAACCCTCTGCCAGTGAAAACGGAGCTCAGGAGGGCCAGTCCTTCGCTGTTTCTAGGTCAGCCCTGTGGACCAGATCCAAGCACCCTGTGGGCCAGATTCTGGTGTGTTTGACACCCCTGCTTTAGAAATATCCCCACTCCCCCCCCCCAAAAAAAAACCATCAACANCTCCCCCCCCCCAAAAAAAAACCATCAACACAGCTGTTTCTCCTTAAAAACACAAATATGGTAAAACAACATAGACTTAACAGCAATGCAACATAAAGCATTGAAGTAATTAATTCATTCTGATCCAGGTAAATGCTTGAATTTTAAAGTTTAATACTATAGCAATCCAGGCTGTAATGAGTCTTTGCAGTTCGTATATTCCCGAAGGGCACATTCCAAAGGTTTTAACTTTAGACTAGAGTTTTGGAAGGAAAGCCTTTTCCTTCAAACCACAGTTTTTATCCAAGCCAATTTATGGAGCCTAATCAATCACTGTCTGATACATGCATACGTGTAGGTTCATAAGACCCACAAGACACACACATTTAGATTGTTTGCAGGTTTTCAGTAACCAGCAACAGTTTTTTCTAATAAAATCGCCAGTGCCTTGATTTCATTTTCTCATGCAAACAAATTAGGAAATGCAAAATCTCCTGGGTCAAATTTTCTAAATGCAAAAGCTGCTTTTGGGCAGCTTCTGAATAGCCTCATCTGTCAAACACGAACCACAGGTATCCAGTCATTCAGCAGCTTCAAATCTGGATACCAAGTTGTACAAATGTGATAATGTGCAATTAAAACAACATTGCGGTGAAGGAGGGGAGGGCAGGATTCCTCAGAGGAAGTGGGCAATCTTGGTTCAGGCTAAATGAAACACTTGGCTTATTGATTAATTTAACACATGAGTTTGCAAAGGGCAAATGTTTCCATTTTTGGAATGACAAATGACTTTTTACAGGCTAACAGCAGACAAGTATTTTAATCTAATGAGAAGATTGTGAAAAAAGAAACCGTGACTAGACCACTTGCCAGTTGAGGTCTCTGTTTCTCTATGATTTAGGAGCCCCCAATAAAATATGAGAATTGTCTGAACTTTTCATGACTCAGCCAAACATGTTTGTGGCTGGATATTCCTTTATTTTGACATTTAAAGGACTCTGCATGCAAATGATATAAACAAAAGCTGTATGCTTTGGTGGGTTACTTCTACAGAATGGAACTAAAATACAGCCAGTTACACATAAAAGTATATTTTAGTTGTTATGATGGCTTATGGATTTGTGTTAATGACTTATGTATTTGGGGAAGGGGAGGCATAGAAACGAAATCAGATTTCCCTATTTTTAGTTGATGCTGCCAACGAAAACACCCATAATTCTTCCTCCTCCTTTTCCTTCTCAACTTACACCCATTCTTTCCATGCCAATTCTTTACCCTTCCTGCTATTGTGGATTTATAAGGGATTATTATTTTTTAAACATTATAGCTCCTGTCTTGGCCCAAGCTCATGAATTATGCAACCCCACCCATTTCTCCTTCTGATAGCTTATGAACAACCTCACATTGGAGCGAGGCCCCACAAAATCAGCCAGCATTCAGAGCTTAACCCACATTCAAATTTTAGGAAGTGGATGACCAGAATGCAAATAGGTAAATCTGCATTAAGGTTTGTTGCAAACTATCCTAAAAATATGAGTTCCAGGTGTAGCTATGAAACAAGAGACAGACATCACGATCTCCAGAATTTAAACTATATTATCCACTTAGCTTTTGTTAGCCTCTGCTAACATCGTCAGAGTGTAAAAAGTACCATTAAAGAGATATTCACCTTTATGCATCATTGATCAATGTAGCCATTGCGCACATGATAGGCCCATCCACCCTCCTCCCACCTGTGATTAGCTCTATTGTTTTTACTTCAGACATGTTAATCGATGGAGGCTTAACTCCTATTGCTTCCTCCCCTACCACGCCCCTCTGTATTCGGCCCCACAAGGGAGGAACCCTTTTGGGCATGTAGATTCATCCTGCAAAGGCATAGCCAGTCTGGGCCGAATACAGAGGAGCCTGGCAGAGCTGCCTCAAGTCATAATAGACATGGACAATGAAGAACGAGCCGGGCTGATTATAAGATCATGGGCAAAACAACAAATGAACCTGGTTGATATATCAAATGTGTCTGTGAGGTGGAGGTCCATTGGTGTGAGGGAGGGGTCAGAGAGAATGCCGTCTGTTGTGTATAGAACTTGGTAGACTCCAAGTGCCTTAAAGTGATTGGCCAAGAAGGCCATTCTCAGATTGGTTACTTAGGAACCATTCTGATTGGCCCGCCGCATGGCGGGAAGACTTAAACTACTGTCATTGGCCACAAGCCGCAAGCAAGCCGCAAGAAGAAGGGCTGCCGTGGCTTGGGCTGTTGTTCCGTTACTAGTTGCTTTACTTGTAAATAAAAAAGCTGTTTGGAACCCGGTCTCACGCACCTTATTTCCGAATGGAACACTGGCGACGAAGGTGGGATCATCGTAGAAGAGCGAGACCGAAGCACGCAGCAATCAGAACCAAGCGAGAGAGATGGCCAGTAACAATGCGCCACCCGCACCATTCAACCCTGATGAGGAGGAATTGGGAGTCGGTATATCGCATTTGCTTTCCTACCACCCCACTGGCCCAGTCATGGAATGGGGAAACTTCCCAGGAGCCCATGGTCGAAGACTGCATATTGACTTTGACTGGGCCAACTAAGCCGGAACACCTATTCAGGTTATCGTGGTTATGCTACTCGAACTGGTTGCGGAAGTCATACTTATGCATCCACCTACCACCGAGGCAGTTCAATGAAACAAGTTAAAAAAAAGCTTTTCACCTGTCATGGGACTACCTGATGTATTGTCATCAGACCGCTGGGCCCGCAGGTTTTACGCTTTGGCATGAAGCAGTACTTGGCCTGCACAGGGCATCGACAGGCCCTGATCAGCGCTTGGCTCAATCCGCTGCTAATGAATGGCTGAATTGCATGTTCCGTATATACTAAGGGATGGGCCCATAGAAAAAATGCACACGAGGTATGTGCAAAAGCTTATAACAGGATTGTTAACCATGGCCAACACATTACTCTCTAGCACAACCCAGCCACACAGAGCCCAGCAGACACTCCACTATGGGTAGAAATTCTGTGCTCCTTACCTAGCATAGACTGCACCCACAACATATCACCTGGGACAAACCCCCTGACTTCCTCCAGCAAAGTACTTGCTCACTTGAAATAGGCGATGCTGGTGTACGCCTTAAAAAACCCTACGGGACCCGTTATGGCTTCCAGCCACAATCACCCAAAATCACAGGCCCCAGTCTCTGACGACTTGTGCTGGATACGGAACGAGAGCATGAAGCGGCACATCAATCAGCTTCGCTCTCACACACTAAATGCACAGCACCACACCATCACCACAAATAAATGAACCAAAAACAACCGAGGGAGGGAGGAAACACACAAATAACAAAAAAAGGAAGATGAACTCCAATAACACGAACAACAAACACTTCACAAGACACCCAAATTAAAACAAAAAGAACACTCACCGTTAGATGACCTCCAAAGAAGGAAGTCCGGAGCAGAGGAGACACGACGGCGAGGTCTTCCTGACGAAGAACAGCCAGGCCCAGCTCGACACCCCAGACGAACCAGGATCGGTAGTGCGCGGTAAGCCACCTCAACAGCCCGAGAAAACACTCAAGGGAGCAGCAAAGGCTGGACTCACCCTTCCAGAAAGAGCTTCCATTGGAGAAGCGCCAGACCGAGAAAGCTGATCCCCCTCCGAACCGTCTGAGGACCACGCTGGAGCTGAGCTGCACAGTCAACTCGGACCCGAAAAGCCCCACCTACCTTACGTGACCACGTGACGCACGTTGGACAAAACCAAAGGGGGAGGGGTGTTGTGTATAGAACTTGGTAGACTCCAAATACCTTAAACTGATTGGCCGAGAAGGCCGTTCTTGGTCTCGTTACTTAGGAATCATTCTGATTGGCCCGCCAGACGGCGGGAAGACTTAAACTACTGTCATTGGCCACAAGCCGTGAGCAAGCCGCTATAAGAAGGGCTGCCGCGGCTTGGGCTGTTGTTCTGTTACTAGTTGCTTTACTTGAAAATAAAAGAGCTGTTTGGAACCCAGTCTCGTGCACCTTATTTCTGAACAGAACACCGTCAAAGTAACAGTTGACAGTTCAGCACCATTCCCTGGGGATTAGCAGCCAAAGCGGGGCATGGTAGGGGAGGAAGCAATAGGAGTTAAGCCTCCATCGATTAACATGTCTGAAGTAAAAACCATAGAGCTCATCACAGGTGGGAAGCAGGTGGATGGGCCTATCATGCACGCAGTGGCTACATTGATCAATGATGTATAAAGGTGAATATCTCTTCAATGGTAATTTTTACACTCTTATGATGTTAGCAGGGCTAACAATAAGTGGATAATATAGTTTAAATTAAGTTTTATATATTTCTAGGATTTTCTCTCACCTTGCCTCCCTTCCTATAACAAGAGTTTTATACGATTCATTAAACTTTGCAGCATTCTTATTTTTAGATAGTCAATTTACACCAATTTACATCTACTGCTTTCGTTTCCAGGCGCCCCATATGGAAATTTCCAAAGAAAGATGAGAGTCAAGTACATAAGACCTTAAGGAAAAACATACGGATAATTTAAATTAGCATTGTAGAAGTAATCAAAGCGAGTATAGTATCTGCATACAATTAGATGTCAAGACTTTGGTTTAATTAGGCAGCTAATAGCTTTAGTTACATTTTGATTTATTGATGCAACTCACTTTCATTTCTCTAGTTCTACAGCCAATTTGCTTGATTAAGGGAATTGTGCAGAATAAATCTTAATACATAGCTGGGTATGTTTACAAAAGCAAGAGATATTTATTGAGTATCTGTTTATAAACTGGTGTGTTGTTTGCAATCATATCCAAATTGTCAATGGTTTTTGAAACTGTCCCTCCCAAGATTATTATTTCCATTATATTTCACTCCCATTTGTCTTGGTAACCAGGTTTGTATGCTGTTTTCATTGCTTAGTCCAGCAGAAATCATTTACCGGTATAAATATAATAAATAAATAAAATAAGTTGTAATGAGGGGTCCTTGGTGCTCTCTGAGCTTCCTTGTTTCTTGCAGAGATTGTATTACCCAAACTAGGAAACAGTTGTTACCCAATTTGGGTAATGAAACATCCACAAGAGAGCAAGCAAGCTCAGAGAGCATCAAAGATCCCTCATTTCAACCCTGAGCTATAAAAATTCTCCTTTATTGATAAGTTGTAACTATGCCTGTGCTTTGTTTCTTGTCTTATTTGTTTTATAATTCATGGTGTATTTACAGGAAAACCACTGATAAAGACATCAAAAACCATCTTGACCAACCAAAAGTTGCCAACTATTTCTGTTGATATCGGAAGCACAGTGAAAACAATTCCAGGAGTAAATGTGACCATTAACTGCCAAATTGCAGGTCTGTTATAACTAGATTAATGAACAGGCTTAAATTTTCATTGCATTTTATTTGAAATATCACACTAGAGCATTTTATAGGATTGCTATGCAGTGCTCATCTGTGGAAGAACATAATTTAATGCAGATTTGAAATCCAGCTCCAAACATTGCCTGCAGCCTTAGAGTTGCTGCCAGCCAGCTTAGTGTATTCTGAGTGAGATGAAACAATGATTTAAACCAGTGTAAGGTAGTCATGGAGCATGACAAAGCAACCATCATTTCCATTTATTAACCAGGAAGGCCTTAATATTTCAATTAACTATAGGATGCTTTAGTTCTGTTTTACGCAAAAATGAATTACGCATCTACCTACTTTCCAACTTTTCAGGAAAAATCTTTATACTGCACAACTGAAGATTGAAATATAGCTTAACTGATAAGGCAACAAAATTTGAAATCTATATTAGTGCAAGGCAGAAAAATTAAGAACAGCAAACATATTAGAACATCAGGGAAGTGCCTATGGACCAAGCTTTTATGAGCAATGTAACTTGTCTATTTTGAGTAAACCTACTAAAAAGCTCATTTTTGGGGAAAGCAATCCATAATTTAGAAAAAGTAATCAAAATAATAACAAATGTGCCTCTGTGCCATATTTTAATATACAAAATGGTTTGTAACACATATTTTTATTTCTGGACTCAGGAAGGAATATGTCCAGGAATTGTGGCTTTCTGCCTTAATACCAGGCCTTGATATTAGGCTTGGAACAAGCAGGAGTCAATGAAATGAGAAACCATGTCCAGTTTGGATCACAGCTGCCAATTTTACTGACATTTCTGGATTATCATAGAGTAAAGCCTTAAGTGTTTTTCCTTCAGCCACCTTGGAATTTATGGGGAGAAGGGAGGAAATTGTGAGCTAATATGAGAGAATGGATCATCAGGTATTATTCCATATTGAACATTTCTGACTTTGGGATCTACAGGAGTGAGCTATGTGAGCAGAAAACAAGAATTGGGTAGAACAAGGGATGGAAAATAATACTTTGTAATTGATGGATGATACAGCCCACCAAAAGGATAATCCTTAATGACAACAAATTAGTGAATTGTTTCTACATCATTTTTTGGTCCAGAGGTACCTGAAATATTCTTCTTCCAACTCAGGATATGATTTCTTTTGTATCGTTCATACTTTCTCTTTGAATACAGATGAAAGTTGCTATACGTTTTCCCAGGATGATGGCCAAGAAGACTATGTCTCCCTGATATACAGATAGTCCTCAACTTATGACTGTGATTTATCCCTACATTTCTGTTGCTAAGCGAGACTTTTGTTAAGTGAATTTTGTCCCATTTTGCAACCTTTCTTGCCCCAGTTGTTAAGTGAATCACTGTAGTTGTTAAGTTAGTAACACAGCTGTTATGTGAATCTGATTTTTTTCTATTGACTTCACTTATCAGAAGGTTGCAAAAGGGGATCATGTGATCCCAGGGACACTGCAACTATCATAAACATGAACCGGCCTCTGAAGTTTGATCCCGTGATTATGGGAACACTGCAAACAGTCGTAAGTGTGAAAAAAGGTCATAAGTCACTTTTTTGAGCATTGTAACTTCGAACAGTCACTAAATGAACTGTTGTACATTGAGGACTACCTGTATTCTCCCCCATTTGCTATTAAGACTGTGGATGATAAAATACACTTTTTAAAAAAAAAAAGTACTATGATTTAAGACAAGGGTCTTCAAACTTGACAGCTTTTTCTGAACACCTGAAGTTGAGGGTCTTAAGGAGGAGACCAGTACAATCGAGTCGAATTCTGGGAGTTGAAGTCCACACGTCTTAAACTTTCCAAGTTTGAAGACCCTTGATTTAAGACAATCTCTCATGCTGTCTACAGTTAAAACTACCCTGGAAGGGAGAAAGTTCTCTCAAAGAGGACAGTGCCTAGCCTGGTCTGATCTTCTTGTAGGAATGGAGAAGGAGATTTCGCTTCTCATCCACGAAGCTTCTTCATCTCTGACAGGATTCCCCACTATCCTGTCAGAGCTGAAGAAGCTTCTTGGATGAGAAGCAAAACATCTTCAAAGAAAAAACAAGAAAGTCCAGTGGCCTCCTAAAAAAAGCACCTTTGGGATGTGGAAGATGAAAGCAACATATCTGGTTGGAAGTATACAACTTTTGTAAAAAATAAAATAAAAGACGTGACAATTTTTTTTTTTTTCTAACATCTTATTATGCTTGCTTTGGTACCACACATCAATGCTTTTGCACAAGGTTCACAATGGATGTTCTTTGTGTTTCTCTCGTGTCTCTTTCATGGTGTTCCTATATCAGGTGTGCCTGAGGCAGAACTTACCTGGTTCAGGAACAAAATCAAGATGTCTCCTGACCTTCACATCCATGATGGGTCACTGCTGATTCCAAACGTATCTATCTCAGACCAAGGCTTGTATTCTTGCAGGGCTGCCAACATCCGCGGGGAGGTAACAGAAAGCACACAGCTATTAGTTCTTGGTAAGTTAAAGTATGCAATATTTTCAAGAATTAATATCTTTTGTTATTTTTTTCTCCAACAAAAAAACCTGCTGATCAAAGGATGTACAGCTGTGTAGTATAATTTAATTGGGGGAAATCAACAAGTATCAAAAGATTTTAAATATATTTGTATTGAAGATTTTCTTCAATGAAAACTGCATTTTCTAGAGAGGAGAATTGATAAATAATTGGAGCACTAAAGGCATCAGGAATTTATCTCTTTCATAGTAATATTTTTATCATGACAAGGAAAGCCAATTTGGTGTAGCGGTTAAGGCATCGGGCTTGAAACAGGAAGATTGAGTTCTAGTCCCGCCTTAGGGAGAAAGCCAGTTGGATGGATTTGGACCAGTCAGTCTCTCTCATCCCTAGGAAGGAGGCAATGGCAAACCATTTCTGGAAAACCTTGTTAAAGAAAGGGAAGGGGAGGTTGGCAGGGACATGTCCAGGCAGTCTCTGAAAATTGAACACAATTGAATGGGGGTGGGGGGGCAGAATCATGAAAAAAATCAAGCTTCTACAAAACGCAATGATGTTAGGACCAACTTTCCAACAGATAATTAAATGGGACTTTTCCACAAATGTCCTCTGATCCCATAGGAAATATTTTCCTCAGGAGAAATGATAGCGTTCCTCATCTTCACATGGAAACCTATTATTTATTGACACCTCTCTCTATTCAAAAACTGACCAATTTTCATTTTAAATATCGCACATCATGATTTTACGCTTGGTGCTACCAAATCTGGGCTACCACAATCTGTGTAAGACTACTGGATAGTACCAGTAGTCCTCAACTTCCAACAGTTCTTTTAGTGACTGTTCCAAGTTATAGCAGCACTGAAAAAAGTGACTTATGACCGTTTTTCACACTTACAACCTTTGTGGCAACCCCATGATCATGTGATCAAAATTCAGATGCTTGGCAACTGACTCATACTTATGACAGTTGCAGGTCCCAAGATCATGTGATCCCCTTTTGCAAACCATCTGAAAAGCAAAGTCAATGGGGAAGCCAAATTCACTTAGCAACCATGTGACTAGCTTATTGACTATGATGATTTATTCAACAGTTGTGGCAAGTAAGTAAAATGGGGCAAAACTCACTTAACAACAGAAATTTAGCACTCAATTGTGGTTGTAAGTCGAGGACTACTTGTTGTGTAGTCACTGTTTTCTGTGCTTCTTCATCGTCTCCTAATGGTCACCCAAATTTTTCCAATCCAGATGTGGTAGCCATTGGTGTCATTTGTCCCCGGAGGGAAGGATTAAAATTTTTGTCATCGATTCCAATTTCTCTGCTTTGGACTTCTTAAAATAGAATAGAATACTTTATTGGCCAAGGGTGATTGGACACACAAGGAACTTGTCTTTGTGTAAATACTCTCAGTATACATAAAAGAAAATATACATTCGTCAGGAGTCGAGAATCATAAGGTACGACACTTAATGATAGTTATAGGGTACAATAAGCAATCAGATCATACTCGGAAACAGTCAATATAAATCGTAAGTTTCCAAGCGACAAAGTTACAGTCATACAGTCACAAGTGGGAGGGGATGGGTGGTAAGGAGTGATGAGAAGAGTAACAGTAATAGTAGTGCAGACATTGTAATAGTTGAACAGGGTTGAGGGAATTATTTGTTTAGTTCTTGTAAGGGAACAGCCTAGTAAAGCTAATCTTTGTAATATTGTTATAATCATTTCACATGGCTGAGAATGCTATCTGATTCTTAAACAATAGAGCCAGGAAAGGCAGCATTCCAAAATATTTGCCTGCTCATAAATGTAGTTCAATGAGTTTTATATTTGAGTCCATTTAAGACTTCATGGAAACCAAGATGTAAAATATTTAGGGGTGCATCAGGGAGAGGGGCTCAAGGATCATGAATCTTTCTCACCTTCAGACCAGCCATTTCCCTCTGCTTTGCTCTTACCTGGCAACGATGAGAATAAAAATTAACTTTTCTTATGTAGTGATGCCAAAGAAAGAAATCTCTGCTGTTACAAAAACAAGCAAACCAGAGGGGAAGCCACTGATTGCTATGAATTACAAGAGGGTATCCATCATAAATGTCCTTGCAATATAATTATTTTACTCTTGTCCCCCCACTTGACATGAAATATGTCGGAAGGCCAAATCTTTAAACCTAGCTGAAAATCTCAGACACATCCCCAACTCCCACTGACATCCCTGAGACCTGGTAGTGACACCCCTGGCAAAGGGCTCAGAGTTTGGGGAGGATCAATCAACTCTGGAAGTTTTTCTGAAGCTTTTCCAAGTGGCTGAAGGTGGAAGAGATCCCTTCTCCATAGCAAGCTTCCCTCCATGAAAATACTATCCTCCTGTTTTCTGTTGTAGGAGAAGCAAGATCTATAATAAATCACAAACTAACACATACCAATTTCACACCTTGATGACAAATGCCAGAGGGTTTTTTTTAATATACACACAAAAAAAGAAGGGACTTGGGTCATCGTAGGCTTTATCTTACGTTTCTCAATAGGAAACAGTTTGAGTTTAGCTGGGTGATTTAGAAGGGCATTGTTGGGTCCAGAGCCTGAGTGGTAATGTATTCCTGGGACTGATTTATAATACTCAAAGATTGTCATGCCATAGATTCAGAGGGGGAGGCTGAGGCCGAGGCCAGCAGCTGACAGGGAGTGGGAGTATGACTCCGTTGGCTGTGGAAGAAACTGGGGATGGGCAAAGTCCGGCTGGGCAGAGCAGGGCAGAGGTAGAGCAAGGGAGAGGGAATTTGGAGTAAGACCCAGGCCCACCCCCTCTTCATCCTAGGGCATACAGGGAGGAACAGAGAAGGGAGCAACATGAGTTGCATGGTTTATGGGGGAGGGAAGGGCCCTGATTCCCTTCATTAGCTGAAGCTGGGAACACATTATTTAAAAAAGGAAGTTGCATACAGCAAACTGTTGAGAGCAAATCGTGAATTATCTGGTATTGTTGAGGCTTATCTGAGTTCCTGGCATCTTCCCAACTGTGTGTGTTTTGCTGGCCTTTCAAATCTGCAATTCCTTATCCTGCCCTGTCCAGTTAATTGCTGCAACATGGTTTGTGTGAATTTTTATTTACAGTTTGTATGTACTTTGTTTTCGGACTGAATTTCCTCCACTTAAAGACTGTTCTTGGGAAAGTTATTTCTCCAGCCGAAGGTAACCTGGACATTGGGGGCAAAGTTGGAGGTACTAAAGGAACTGTTCTTACTTATTTGACTGTGTTGCCTTTGTGCCATGCCCTGGGTCATGACAGGGATGGATTTCCTTGCCTAATAACATGCTTGTGCCACTTTTACTCCATAGTGCTTGAGAAGAGAAAGACAGCGGGCTAGACTAAGCAAAAGCTACTACAGATTTGTTGAGGAGGTGTGCTCCTTCCAGAAACCCTGTGCACATTCCCAAATCATATGTCAATACCCTTGGCAAATCTTATTTTTCAGGGTATGACTTTGGCCGTTTTTTTCGGGGATTACAACTGTGTTCAAAAGAGTCGAACAGGAGAAGGGAGAGAGAGAGAGAGACAACAACGGAATCGGTAGACTCTGGAAGGCAGTTTTTTTACAAATGGGCTTCTTTTAGAATCCATTCATTTCACCAAGATTAAGTCTGTCTGAAGGGATTCCTAAATAACATTAGGAATTAATCTCATCCACAGAGAGAAAGAGCCTTATTGCATCTTTGTCTCTGTAATATATTCCCAGACCCACCGCAGCTCCCCCATCAATTTGAAGACATAGCAGCCACTCTGTCCCTCGTGGGGCCAGGCATTCCTTCGGTGATAACATCCCCTTCAGGAACAAGAAAAATATTGAACCAAGGAAGCTCGGTGCTCATAGGTAAGTTCCACCCTTTTGAAAATCTACCTGTCTTAAATCTATTCTCCACACCCCCAGGAGGTTGGAAATAAATGGTTCAGATAAGTGCAGGGAGTCCTTGAGATCAGCCCCAATACAATTCGTATACATCAGTTTTGTTTTCAAATACACAAAGCGGCTGGTGAGTTGTTTTTCTTTTTTCATTGAAGATTAAGTAGAAATCTACTCCCAAATGTACTGTAATGCTCTGCGATTGGTGCAAGGAATTTTTCCCAAAACACATTGGCTTCTCTTTCTCTAAGGTGAAAAATATTTAGGCTCCATACTTAAAAGCTTCTGGAGAGTTATTTTAAAATAAAGCCACTGTCGATGAATTACCTATCAAATAAAGATGCTGCAAGTAATACTCCTCTTATGCCAAAAATATGAATCCGATTCTTTAGTCCTGAGTTGAAATATTTTCAAATTTTGCTCTGTAGAAAATTCTGGATATGTCTAATAAGAAGCAGTCCTGAGGGTTTCCTCTTCCACATGTGTTCTTAGATATCCAGAAATATGATCTTCCTGGCATGTGATAACTTAATGAAATCACGTATGTATAAACCAATGGCTAAAATGAAAAATGAAGAAATCCTACTGACTCCTCATTCACTGTCTAAGTTAATTGTAAGAATATGTGAGAGGAGAAGAAGAATGAGTGAACTACATACAGTTCCTTGTAACTTATATACTGAGAGAGTGAGAACAGAGGGTGATTGTCTGCCTAGGTTCTCTACATATCTAGAACCTGGATTAATCAAGGTTCTAATCTAAATCACAAAATCTTCATTGCCAAGAAGTTCTCAGTATATCAAGGGTAATGGCTAGGATGACTGAATCCTCGGGAGGAAAGGGGCACGAGGTTCACCCTGTTAATACTATACCTTTACTCCAATGGTGGGATTCAAAAAAATTTACTACTGGTTCTGTGGGCGTGGCTTGGTGGGCATGGCAGGGGAAAGATACTGTAAAATCTCCAAACAGAGGTAGTATTTGCCGGTTCTCCGAATTACTCAAAATTTCCGCTACGGTTCTCCAGAACTGGTCAGAACCTGCTGAATACCACCTCTGCTTTATTCATTGTATAGATGCCACATCATGTTGCACAAACTTGAGAGAGAGAACTGGCACCACAGTGCTCACTTTGCCATGTTGGCTGAAGGAATGTCTTTGAAAAGTATGGTAACCTAGTAGTTAGCCTCTTGCTAATTATGCCCACTAATCCTATATGGAAAAAATCTCCTTCATTTTTTGTCCTTGGTTAGTTTGGTGGGAGGTGGGGAAGAGAATCTGTTGAAATTTTGTTCTAAGAAGAAAAGCATTTTAGGAAAATTGACATAGTTGGATTATGAAGCTCTTAATTATGAAGTGAACAAGGGCACAAAAATAATCTGCTACACAAAATTATCAGCTACAATGTCCTACCAGTCAATGACTACTTCAGCTTCAACTGCAATAATATAAGAGCACACAACAGATACAAACTCAATGTTAACTGCTCCAAACTTGATTGCATAAAGTACGACTTCAGCAACAGAGTGGTCAACCCCGGAATGCACTACCTGACTCTGTTGTTACATCCTCTAACCCCCATTACTTTAACCTCAATCTATCCACTATTGACCTCACCTCATTCCTAAGAGGTCTGTAAAGGGCGTGCATAAGTGCACCATACACGGATGACAGGGACAGGATAACAGGGGTAAATAAGTATGGATAAAGGACATAAGAATAAGTACAAATATCTTATTGTTATACCTATTATCTTGTAATGGGTGAATGCTTTTTCAACTCAGCAGACATTTCTTTAGTTATCGATAGTCTCCTGGGTTTACTATGCATTGGTTAAATCCCAAGGGCCTCTTCTGATTAGCTGGTTTCAGACAGGAAATTAACCAATCAGGAAGGTTCATTGTGATGGAAAGATACATATCAACTGATTTCTTTTGTGTTCTCCATCACTTTCAGCAATAAAGTAAATGCAAACACACTATTAAAAAAAGGTGAAAGACTTGTTCAATATGTTGAGAATAAGGTTAAAAAATAACAATAAATTCTCTTTTTTCAAAGGAAGAAATGTTTTGAGAAAGTTGCATGGTAGATATCAGCGCTCTTCCAGAACCCAAAAATCTATCTTTCTTGTATTATTGTTTTTAATATAGAAGAATTTTATAATCCAGTCAAACAACAAGCCATACTACCGTGTTCAGAATGAAGCAGATTTCGCAAATTTTAAGATAAATTAATAAGTAACACTTAAATCAAGAACTATCAATCTATCCATGGCAACTACTGATTTGTACTGTTATATAACTCAAGAGAGATGTTGCATTTATACATTATCAGCTATTTATAAACAGGTGCCTGAAAAGTAAGGTTATTTTCTTTTTATGGTTGCAATTTTATTAGAAAGAAAAGTCACCTTTTTTGTTTTCTTAGTTTACTATTGAAGATATGCTGGCTGATAAATGAAATGGCAGATAATATGGGTTGGCCATATTTCTATGAAACTACCAGATCATCCTTTCAGTTGAAAAGAAAAATATGGTCCATAGGGCAGTATAATGGAGAAGAAGGAGATAAATTAAGACCTTCTATCCACTTTTTCTTTTAGGTTCCACTTCAGGAGCTTTGTAATTAACTAAATTAGTTCTGGTATCAGAGTTTGGGCAAAGAAATAATCAGATGGCAGGAGAAAGTGTTTTAAAAATTTATGAAACTCTGGATCTGCTGGCGTTCTACATGATTGCAACAGTTCTTTATTCAGACATAATGGAACCAGAACAAAGTAGTTTTTTTTTTATTATTCAGAGATATCAAAGCAACAGAAGATACAGACCAGTGGTGGGATTCAATTTTTTTAAATACCCATTCTGTGGGCATGGCTTGGTGGGTGTGGCAGGGGAAGGATACTGTAAAATCTCCAGTCAGAGGTGGGATTTGCCAGTTCTCCAAACTCCTCAAAATTTCCACTACCAGTTCTCCAGAACTGGTCAGAACCTGCTGAATGCCACCTCTGATACAGACTCCAGAGAATAAGCAGCCCTTGGAGTAGCAACTTCACTGGCCTCACACTTTTTAAATGGTTAGCTGCTATTGAGTGAGTCAAAATTGGAGAAAGGTTCTTTGTGACGGAAACCATAACACCAACTGAATCCTTATCATTATTAATGATATCACTATTAATTCACTTATCACTTACATCACTTATCACACTTATATCACAAATATCACTTATCACTATTAATTGATGAAATGGTCCATTGTTGAATTGAGTTCTATGTTTAATAAACCTCATCTTTCAACCCCTGTGTATTTTAATGATAGAGATCCCAGTTTGGTGTAGTAGCTAAAAGCATCAGGCTGGAAACGGAGAGGTTGTAAGTTCTTGTCCTGCTTTTGAATCAGTTACTTTGTCATAGGAACAATGGAGTGCCAAACTACTTCCATAAATGTTGTCAAGGAAACTGCATGGATTTGTCCATGTAGTCGCCAGAAGACAAGACTCATTTGAAGACAAAAGTAAAAACACTTTAGTGATACCCAGACAGTGACCCAGACTTTCAATACAAGTTGCTTTTAAAAAAAATAGCTCTGATTCATAGGTGGTATGTAATAAGAACAGTAGTGTTCGCCAGGAAAATGTGCTTTTTATGACTAGAGAAATATAGTCAGCCGTAAAAAAGGAAATCCTGCTGTTCCATATTTATTGTTTTCTCCCTTAGCGACTTCCATATCAAGTTTGCTTAGTTCTCAAATTAGACCAGGGTCTTTTTGAATCCAAGCATAAGCTTTGAATCATAGAGAGCCAGTGTTTTTCTTTTTAACATATCTCATTTCCATGGACTGTGGAATGAGAGTGTGAGACAACTTTCCCCATTGATTCAGAGACTGGATAACAGGAATATGTCTTCTTATTGTGAACCATTGCATTATTTAATTAGAATAGTTGTATAATAGCAATAGCACTTAGACTTATATACAGCTTTACAGTGCTTTACAGCCGTCTCTAAGAAGTTTTACAGACTCAGCCTATTGCCCCCAACAATCTGGGTCCTCATTTTACCCATCTCGGAAGGATGGACCAACCTTGAACCTGGTGAGATTCAAACTACCAAATTGTAGGCAGCCAAATTGCAGTCAGCAGAAGTAGCCTGCAGTACTGCACTCTAACAACTGCGCCACCATGGCTCATTCATAGGAACACATTCCTTTTGCATTTTACTGGGTAAATGCACAAAAAAATTATCCCAGCACTTGCCCATTGATTTCCTCATTCACTTCTGGACTAAATAATCAGCCTGCCTATAAGAAAGAAAAGAAGAAGATGAATGGAAGTTCCAGTTTTGCTCCTGATTAATATTGCTCATCTCTTTGGAGAAGCCAGATGATTATGTAGCCGCAGCTATGAAAAAGTAGAATTAAGAAGTTGTGAAATTCAGTGGGAGTTTGTTTCAGAAAATGTTGGTCTTGACAAGTGCCCTGGGATATTGGCTCCAGTCTTTTCTTCATCATAATTTTGTGAGCTATTTCATGTCTGTTGTTGACAATAAATAAATGGTTGATTTTACAACCAATCATTTTGTTCCTTCTCTGGTATCGCTCCATATTTGCCTAGGTGGAATTCAATGTTCTTTGTGCAGATATCATGATAGAATTTTCACCATCAGTTTAAAACTCATCAGTCCTACCTGCCAATGAATACTTCAGCTTCAACCATAACAACACAAGAGCAAACAATAGATACAAACTCAAAGTTAACTGCACCAAACTTGATTGCAGGAAATACGACTTCAGCAACAGAGTGGTCAATGTCTGGAATACTCTACCCGACTCTGTGGTTTCTTCCCCAAACCCCACAAACTTTAACCTTAGAGTTTCTACTATTGACCTCACCCCTTTCCTAAGAGGTCTGTAGGGGGCATGCATAAGCGCACCAACGTGCCTACCGTCACTGTCCTATTGTTTCTTTTATTTTTCTTATATGTATCCATGTATTCATAACTATGTTTTTACTTGTACCTGTTATCTTGTAAGCAATTGACAAACCAAATAAAATAAAATAAATAAAACTAAACTGCTTTTCTTTCCATAAAAGTACAAAATCTCATGCTCTCGGAGCTGAAGCAGGCTGGAACTAGACAAATATACTGATTCATTGTTCATCATCAACCTTGATTCCCCAGCTGTTTGTGTTATAACCAAGGAATACATGGCTATCCAGCATGTTAAGTTTTAACCTATTTTTGTGCCTTTTAAAAATCTTCCAGGCTGCCCAGTAGATGGTCATCCAACTCCAAACATCACTTGGTTTTACAACGGTCATCCCTTCCATCTGCCCCATCAGGTTTTGGCATCTGGTCAGATTCTCCAGATCCTGAATGTCAGCAATGATTATCTGGGAGAAATCAGCTGCAGGGCTCAGAATGAAGCAGGCTTGCTTATTCAAAAAACATCTCTGGTCATCCAAGGTAAAACATATTTCTAGAGCAGCCTTACTCAACTGGTAATTTTTCCATATGTGTCAATTTCAATTTCTCATAGATTCTTTGAAGTATGACAACAGGACATGAATGGATCTTTTGAGCTAACAAATGGAATACGCAGTTTTGGGAGGGGGTATATTCTGATTTTCTGAATTGCTATACATCTTTGCCATTGAATATTATCAGAACTTCCTGTAAGCCATACAGAGGGAGTCTTAAGAGAATACTTAACAGAAAGCTAGATGTTTGATTCATTTATTGCAAGTAGAAAGCCATCCAACTTGCTCTGGGCATGCTGTGGAAATGCAAATCTCATACAAAAGTAAATGATTTCTGGACAGAAGTATATGTTCTATTCTAGAATATTGTATATTGTTTCATTATTAACGCTTGGTGATTTTTTTTTCCAAACTCTTTCAGACTAGAAACAAACCCAACTGAGAAAACCTATGTAGGTTTGATGTCAGATTGCTTACCCTGAGAAGGAAAAAAAGACAGCCATTTAACAGTAGTAGAATGTAATAGACTGGCAAGGGCATTATAATAAGGTTGTTAAGGTCTTGCACTAAGAGTGGGGAGACTGAAGTTCTAGTCCACCTTCTACCATAGAGGTTTACTGTGTGACTTTGAATGTTCACCTCTTTCTCAGAACAACCTGTCTTGCAAAGTTGTTGAGTGGTATTCTTTCTCAACCTTTGGGAGTGTTCTTTAATTTTCTTAATGATCCAGCATACTGTATCCGATTAACAAAATTTTCTTTATTTACTTAACTTACATGCCACCCCTCTAGAGAGCTTACAATCACAAAAACAATAAGTTAAACATTAAAAGGATTCATAGTAAAATTGATTTAAAATTGTCAGGATGGGAAGGAAGAGAACAAGATGTACAAGGGAAGGAGGCAGGCTCTTATCTTAGTCCATTAATCAATTCCAGAATGACACATCCCCATTGGGTCTCCAGGCCAATTGACAAGGTTTCTTGGCTCTTTTGGAAGGCTAAATGTTATTTATTTCTTGCTTTTTCTAAAATCAATTTGGACTCCTGTCACTTCCTTTTCCACGACAGCCTCTAACCTTGCAGAATTATAAAGATTATTTTACTTATATGTGAAATTATATTGTGTGATCATTTGCACAGTCTTTTAAATCTCCTTTCTTTGCTATTGATATGTGGGTTTATCTCTTTCAGTCTATTAGCCACTTGTTGCTCTCCATATTTGCTGGCATAGTTTGGTTAAAACTTTATTATACATGCAGTTGTATAATACCCAGTGCTATGTATGGCTCCTTGAGCTCCTGCACATTCTTATCATTCTTTCCATAGACTAGGCTAGTCTTTTTAACACACTTGAACTGTTGCAATTTCAGATTACTGGTGGTCAGTGGATAAGATGTCATCCTGTTCAGCCTCTTGTGGCAATAAGGGTCTACAGTATCATCAGCTGAAATGCTTACTGGATGGAACCCAGGTCAACGTGTCGCATTGTGTGGGAAAACCCAAACCAAATCTGCAACCTGTAGCATGCAATAGGAGAGATTGCCCTTCAAGGTTTGGCCTTCAGTTGAAATATTCAAATGTGTGTCAAAAACTTTGCAACGAAGCAATGATTACTAACCTTTATTATGGAATCATTACTTGCTTAAGCACTGAAAACAACAGAAGTTGCTTTATCAGTTTAAAATGCCTGGCAGCCAGGGATTAAGAGTCTCTTTGCAGGACAGAGCAAAGTATCTCTGTCATCTTTCATAAAGGAATATCTACCGGTAGGGGTGAGGTACTATGCATCTTGACCAGTAGTACGATTCAACCAGTGTAACAACTGTTTTGGTGAGCCCACATTTCACACACGTGCTTTACATTTTAAAAATCCCATTTTTAATTCAATTTCTTACCTTCTACTGTAGCCCCTAGGACTAAAACAGCTGAGGCACAGCAAACTGCTCTGTAGCGCGAATCAGCTGTGCTAAAAAAATCAAGAAATAAAGCACAGAAAAGAGCAAGGGCGGGTAGGTGGGACCAAATGCTCATCAGAACTACCAGTTCACTTGAACTGGTCCATACCAGTAGAATACCATCCCTGATCTTGACAGGCATTACATAAAGTTGAGTCCATCAGAAAGAAATATTTTTAGCCCAATCTTCCTAATGTTTACATGACTAGGATACAATTTCCATAATAAGGATGGGGAAAGCTTTCTCCTTCTTGCATTTCCTTTGCAAATGATGGAAATACGATGCTAACGTGACAGAACATAATCTGAACTAGCCTTTTTATTAAACGGTATAGCCCAGTCACCAATATCACATCACTACCATTATATTCCAACCACATTTTATTGTAAGTCTTCACCAAATGAGAATTGGAGTGCCTGAAAAAATTATTGTCAGATAAAATAAAGAGGAAAGCGGTTGCTCCTTGACAATTTTTTTAACTGCTGCAATTCCTCATTACACACACACACACACACACACACACACACACACACATATGCAGGTAGTCCNCACACACACACACACACACACACACACACACACACACACACATATGCAGGTAGTCCTCAACTTAAAACCAATCATACAGGGACCTGTTTAAAATTACAGCACTGAAAAATAGTGACTTATGACCATTTTTCACATGACTGTTGCCGCATCCCGATGGTCACGTGATCAGAATTTGGTCACTTGCCAACTGGACATGGCATTTCAGACTTATGTGATCACCTTTTGCAACCTTCAGACAAGCAATGGGGAAGCCAGATTCACTTAACAATCATGTTACTAACTTTAACAACTACAATGGTTCACTTAACCAGTGTGGCGAAAAAAGAGCGTAAAATGGGGCAAAACTCACTTAACAACTGCCTTGTTTAGCAAGGGAGATTTTGGTCCCAGTTATGGTCATAAGTTGAGGCTTACCTCTGCATTGCAGTACATACTGAATGTACACATGTAATATTCTGTTAAAGAGAACCAGTTTGGTATACTGGTAGTAATTAAAGTACAAGGTTAGAAACCTGGAGACTGTGAGTTCTAGTTCTGTCATGGGCTCAGAGCCAGCTGGGTAACCTTGAGCCAATCTCTCTCGCAGCCCTACGAAGATAGCAATGGCCAGTCACTTCTAAAGTCTTGCTAAGAAAACTAAAGGGATTTGTTCAGCAAGCCACCAAGAACCCAGGCTGATTTGAAGGCAAATATAAAACACATGTGCAGAAACACACACACACACATACACACACACAAATATCCCTGCATGCACAAACTAACATTTTTAAATAGATTTTTATTGTGTTTTCCACCAATACAATTCAAATCATAATCACATTTTCAACAGCATTTTGACATGTTTACATATTATCTTATAAGTCTTAATATATTTAATATACATCTATCAATAACTATTATCTTTATCAATAATTGGTTCTATCTTATATTCTTATATACTTTACATATTTACAAATCACTTTCTTAAGGTCTCTTACATTAATCTTTGCCTCTTATTTCTTATGTCACACTATTTATCATTCAGTTATCCCAAATGTACCCATCATTTCTCATTTGTGTGAGCGGTGTGAGTTTGCATCCGTTTCTGCCATTTTGTTACCCTCTTTGTTATTCATTGCAAGGAAATATTATTCTTTTTCCAGTTTTGGAGGCCAACAGTAAGAAATCATTAGGTTTAGTCAAATAGATAAAAGAGCATTGTCTTGGAAGAAATGAAACTGAAAATTTTGTAATATATACCTACAGTTCTTTCCAAGTAATTTCACTGAAAATTCTTCTCCCTTACATCTCTGCATTAGATGGATGGTGACCTCATGGTCTCAGTGTACCCAGAGCTGTGGTGGGGGCATCCAGTCCCGAAGAGTGACTTGTCAAAAACTGACTGCTGCTGGCATTTCTGTACCTGTGTCTAGTGATATTTGTGCTCAATTGGCCAAGCACCCAGTGGATACTCAGAGTTGCAACAGACAGCTATGTGTGGAGTGGACAACTACGGCCTGGGGACAGGTAAGTAAATTTGGCTCACACTAATCATTGTGATTCTGAGAAAGCAAAGATACCAGTTTAATTAAAGGAAAGGAACGGAACGGAACAGAACAGAACAGAACAGAATAACAGAGTTGGAAGGGATCTTAGAGGTCTTCTAGTCAAATCCCCTGCTCAGGAAGGAAATCCTATACTATTTATTGTCCAATCTCTTCTTAAAAACTTCCAATGTTGGAGCATTCACAATTTCTGTGCAAGTTGTTCCACTGATTAATTGTTCTCACTGTCATGAAATTTCTTCTTAGTTTTGGTTGCTTCTCTCCTTGATTGGTTTCCACCCATTGCTTCTTGTCCTGCCTTCTGGTGCTTTGGAGAATAGCTTGGCATCCTCTTCTTTGGGGCAGCCTTAGAGATATTGGAACACTGCTATCATGTCTCTCCTAGTCCTTCTTTACATCAAACTAGACATAGTAGTTCCTGCCACCGTTCCTTATATGTTTTAGCCTCCATCTTTGTTGTTCTTCTCTGCACTCTTTCTACAGTCTCGACATCTCTTTTACATCGTGGTGACCAAAACTGGATGCAGCATTCCAAGTGTAGCCTTACCAGGGCATTATAAAGTGGTATTAATACTTCATGTGATCTTGATTCTATCCCTCTGTTTATGCAACCGAGAACTGTGTTGGGGTTTTGGGCAGCTGGAGCACACTACTGGCTCATATTTAAGTGATTATCTACTAGGATTCCAAGATCTCTCTCACAGTTACTACTATTGAGTGAGGTACCACCTATAATGTACCTGTGCATTTAGTTTTTCTTGCCTAAGTGTAGAACCTTACTTTTTTCACCATTGAAAAATAGAATAAGAAAGAAATATTACTGGTCCCAGAGGTGCTTTTTAAAGAGGCAACTGGACTTCCTAGTTTTTCTTTGAAGACTTTTCACTTCTCATCCAAGAAGTTTAGCTCAGCTTATTTCAATCCATGAACGAGGACTGACCCCAGAAATAAGTATGAAGGAAGAGTGAATAGGTCAAAAGGAAGGACAAGACTAAGATAGTTATGAGTGGGTGAAGTTGAGCCACCTTCAAAACTCAAGAATGCAGGTTGGATCATAGATGAGTTGAAGAATAATTGCAAAGTATACACTGGCTTCAAGCAGAACTAAATGTGTCATTTTTCAGTTGGAAGAATTTCTAGAACAGGCATGCCACCTTTATTATTAAAGATATTTCCTGGGGATTTTTTTTTCTCATTTGGGAATTTTAGGTAAGGGTGTTTTTTTTTAAATGCATGCAGTCTTCCAGGTTCCTCTGGAAGATGACTCTTAGTTTATATCATGCCATGATGTCATATCCAGGCTCATTATCAAAAGCTGTATGAATTCATCAACTTCAGTTGATCTTTTGGCTTTCTAATGTAATATTTCTCCAGCCAGGAAAAGGAGGGGAAATTTTATTAAAACACTGTGGAAACATATACAACTCCATTTTGAGTCAGCTCCACAAATTGATTATTGCAATTACAATTAAGAATAGATTATGGTCTATACATAAATGGAATTTTGTTATTCTATCACAGAGTTCATCCCAAAGGAAATCAGATTCCTATTGGCCAAGCTCAATTATTAACCTTTTCCAAAATGCAAAGGAAAAAGAAGCATATTCTTTTGACCCTTTGAAAATAGGCCTTTCTATTATTCCTGTCTCCTATAATCTAGTGTTGATATGTCTCTTGTAATGACCGCAGAGAGGGGATTTCATGCAATTATTTATCAAGGAAAAAGAACCTTTGCTCATATTTATAGTTGAACTTTTGACATCACAGTTTTGAAATCTAATATATTTTTAACTTGCACTCTGAAATGAGGGAGTCAAATCTTTTTTGCAATATGTGCAGACCCTTGTTGGGAAATAACCTTGGTTACATTAACATTAATAAGTCTAACAATGGTTTTCCTTCATGAAAATCAAAGACGATAACAGCATAACTCCTTTTTTTCCATTCTGTCCATCCAATTTGTTGGCCTTACTTTCTTCTCCATGTTTCAAAAAAACTGTAATTAGAAGGTAGGATACACCTTAAAGCTTCCAAGAGCATTGTGTGCTAGGGATTCAAGAGCAATCACAAGGAAAAAAAAGAATTGTGCTAAGTAGACACTCTCAATTGGCATGCAACACAAGACTTTCAGATGGATTGGGGCTTGAGATCAGTATTAGGAGTTAAGCTTTCTGGTCTTCTGTATTTGGGACTGCTATGCCTTTTGACTCTCCTGAGCTCTGAGTAGCTGTGGCTGGTTGAAAATGCCTCTCTGTAGAACCAGCTCAAAATACTTTGTGCCCATCCGTGGATTTTATGAGCAAAAAACATGAATCTTACTGGATTATTGAAATGTGCTTTATACAGCCTGCTCTTGAAGGCCCCTTGGGAGCCTAGCCTTTTCACAAACAATCATCATGTTTGGGCATGTCAACTTTAAAATGTGGCTTTTCTCTCAGACCTTGGTGGAGGGACCAAGGTGCTGGAAGATGTTAATTCTCAATTTCCTTCTACTATTTGTTTTATGACATGTTATTAGAATAGAATAGAATAGAATAGAATAGAATAATATATTGGCTAAGTGTGATTGGACACACAAGGAATTTGTCTCAGGTGCATACGCTCTCAGTGTACATATAAGCAACAAGTAATAAATCATGATCATAGTCATAAAAATACATTCATCATACATCATAAGATACAACTCTTAGTCATAGGACACTAAATAAGCAGTCAACATAAATCATACTAGGATACTACCGTAAATCAAACAATATACATCGCAAGATACAAGCAACAAAGTTACAGTCATAAGAAGATACGGAGATAGGTAATAGGAAAGATTAGAAGAATATTAGTACTACAGCCTTAGTATGGCAGTATTGTGGGAATCAGTTGTTTAGCAGAGTGATGGCATCGGGGGTGGGGAACTGTCCTTGTGTCTAGTTATTCTGGTGTGCTGTGCTCTGTATTATCATCTTGAGGATAGAAATTGAAACAGTTTATGTACAGGTTGTGAGGAGTCTAGATATTTTCAAAGCCCTCTTTCTGGCTTTTGCAGTATACAGGTCTTTAATGGAAGGCAGGCTGGTTGCAATTATTTTTTTCTGCACTCCTAACTATCTGTTGATGTCTGTGTCTGTCTTGTTTGGTTGCCATGCCAAACCAGACAGTTCTGTAGGTACCAATGAAAAGAATCAATAATTCCTTTGTAGAATTGTATCAGTGGCTCCTTGGGCTATCTGAGCTTCCTGAGTAGCTTTTTGAGAGTAGTAGCTCAATCAGTTTTCATTAGGGAAAATGACACGATGAGCAACGTTTGTGCCTTGATACCAATGTTGTGATATCAATGTTACAATCCTATGATCCCTGGATAAGCCAGGATCATGAGATTTTTTTTCCCCAGATCTTCCAGCCTCACAGGTCACCATTCCATGAGACTGAAAATAGTGTACCATTGATTCCATTCTGATATCAGAGTCTCCAAATATATTTAAGCTTTTTTAAAAATCAGATTTTAAAATATATATATATAGTGCTCTTTCTTACCTATCCTCCCAGCAGAATAAGGCTTGAAATGATCCATCTGCATACCTGCAGATCTCACCACTCTATGCTACAGCCCAAATGCTGATCACATTGCTTTGACTCTTACTCAAATAACACCATTACCTTGCATGCCCAATAATTAATCTTTTTAGACACTCAGAGAAAATTCCAATAATCAAATTCAACAACTTAAAGACAGGCTCTAAACAGGAAGGATGGAGTTCTTGGAGAAGAACAAGATAATTGGAAATTACAACCAAATCATATTCTACCCAGTGGTTTGGGTTTTGTTTGGTGAGGTTTTGAGGCAGATCTATATTCAACACAAAACTTACTCTGTCCTTTCCTGTTGAAGGCGGTATTCCTTAGATATCTCTGGATAAATTTTTGCTAAGCATAGTTTATTGATCCATTCCTTGTAACTCTCCAGAAACATTCCTCTGGGACTTTTGGTGGGACTTTTGAGGATTAATGGATGCCCTAAGCACTCATAAAGTGTTACACTGTAAAGAGGGGAAGCAGAATAAATTGTAAATCATAAACAAATGTTTGTTTCCACTATCATGTAAAAAAAGTTTGTGTACATTTATTAGCCATTTATTATTATTATTTATTACATTTATTATTTCAAGCGTTTAACATTTATCATACCTTCCTTTGCAATTATTCATAACATGCCTTTCCTAATTCTGTAATGCTGGTTGCCTATCAAGTGTGATAATATTTGTTGTAAATATTTGTTATAAAATATTTACAACAGCAGACAAAATACAGAGACCCTTTCCAGAATATTCCAGAAATTTACACTGCAAGTCAAAAAGGGCAGGGATGGGATTCAAAAAATTTAACAACCGGTTCTATGGGCTTGGCTTAGGTGGTGGGCGTGGCTAGTGGTCATGTGACTGGGTGGACATGGTTTGGTGGTCATGTTATTGGCTGGGTGTGGCCAACTCAATATCACTCACATCGAGGCACGCATCTCCTCGCCTGGCTCTCATGACTGTGGGGATACTGCAACAGTCGCAAGTGTGAAAAATGGTCATCGGTCACTTTTTTCAGTGCCATTGTAACTCTGAATGGTCACTCCACACAAGCAAAGTACCAGCAAAGGAGGGGAAAAAACTCCAGAGAAGTTCCTGAGATGGGAAGTCTAGTCCTGCCAAGAACATAATAAGGGTTAACGGAGAGGCAGCTTCTGTAAGCAACACCAGAATATTTCCTTCCTGCCTTTCTTACAGGATTAGGCCAGTAATTTCCTCTAACAACCGGTTTGCCAAACTGCTTAGAATGTTAACAACTGGTTGTACCAAATAGGTGCAAACTGGTAGAATCCCACCCCTGAAAAAGGAGAATGAGAAAACGAGAATCTGTGATAGAGTAACATTTTGTTTATTCATATGGTAGAATTGATGACATTATTTTCTTAAATACCAAATAATTATAAAAGGGGTTAACTGGCTGAATCAGTGAGAAAGCTACACAGCGCTGCTAGCTTTTCTTGGGGAGATTCAATTTTTCTGAAAGTTTCCTATTTCTGTCTATTCAAAACATTAGAATTGTAGCTTAGTCCACCAGCTAATCACAAATCAACCACAAGATCAGTCTTGTGGTTGATCACAAATTTGAAAGTCTCTCTTACCACTTCAGGCAGCAAGTAAACAGTTTTGCATCTATTCTAACCAGTGTCTTGTGTTTTTTGGTTGTTGTTTTTTTTGTTAACAGTGTAATGGGCCTTGTGTTGGCTCTCATCTGGCACTCCAGCATAGGCAGGTTTTTTGCCAGACCAGGGATGGAGTCTCCGTGCCTTCGGATCAGTGCAGTTCCCTCCCAAGGTAGGTCTCACTGACACCTTGAAAATACCAGAAGCTCTGTGTTCTGGTTCTCACACAATAATACATTATAACTGCTGATATCAACGAATGCTTTTGTCTCACATAAAAATTCTCCAGTGCCCTCCTTGGTTGAATGACTTAGTGGGAATTTCATGCTTCTTCTTTGCTATAGTTTTTTTCTTCTGCATCATAACCATGGACCTTTTCTATCTTCTTCCCAATGTTTGAGTCTATTTGCACTTATCTGTGTACGGAGAGCAGACATAGGGCTGAAGCTCCAGAGGAGAAAGCCATTTTAATTCTGAGGCTTGGTCTCATGAGTAGCAACTTCATAACATGTTATACAACTTCACAGGACTGTCTCTATGTTCTTTTGTAAGCCATTTTTGTTCATGATTATTTTCAAGATCCAAACAGCTCTGAAACAACTCCTGTGAGGATAACCTTGAATGTGTTTCCCTAAAGCAGGAGTGTCAAACTCAAGGCCCACAGGCTGGCCCCAGCCTGTGGGGTGCTTACATCTGGCCCATGGGGCCACCCTGAAAACAGCAAAGGACCAGCCCATGGTGCCTCTGCCACCAAAAAAGGCGCTTGGGAGGGCCATGTGCAGCCCCCCCCCCGAACTCTGTTTTTGGCCACAACAGCTTCCTGCAACGGCCTCTCCCTTGAGCTCCCTTTTCACTGGCAGAGGGCTGCAAGAGGCCATCGCAACACAAGTGACGTTGAAGCTGGTCATGCCCATCCTGGCCACGCCTACTCCGGCCCCTGACGTCAAACACAACCCTGATGTGTCCCTCAATGAAATCGACACCTCTGACCTAAAGGGTATATGCAAATATTAATGATTTTTCCTCCATTTTATGTATTTTTTCCATCAAAGGCCTTTAAGCACTCAGAATTGCTGGACAGATGCCTGTGGCGTACACTGGAGAGTCAGTCTGTGGACATTGTGCACTGCTACCTGTGGGAATTACGGCTTCCAATCTAGAAGAGTAGAATGTGTACGTGTTCATACGAACCAGCCTGTGCAAGATCACTTATGCGCCTGGAGACCAAGACCAGCTAATTGGCAGAGGTGTAACATCACTCCATGCGAAAATAGTACGTTTTTACTATTTCACACCCTCGTCAATAGGCAATGCAGCAGCCTGAATATGCATGTTCTTAGGGGCTATTCACACATTCCTCCCTACAAGTATAGGCAGTCCTCGCATAACAAGCAAAATTGGGACCAGAGACTCCATCACTTAACTACTTAACACAGGGGTGTCAAACTGGATTTCTTCGAGGACTGGATCAGCATTGTAGTTCTCCTCTGGAGTGGGGCAGGATGGATGCTTCCTGCAGCATCCTGTCAGCCAAAACAGGGCATGGGCAGTCTGTGTGCGCCCCACCTGCACCTTGTTTTTGCCCTCCATGGCCTCCTGCAATACTCTGCCAGCCAAAAATGGGCCGCGTGGCCCATTTCTGGTTCATTTTCCAGCCCGTTTCCAGCCTGTTTTTCAGCCCATTTTCAGCCTGTTTTTCAGCCCATTTTTGGCTGGTAGAATGCTGCAGGAGCCCCTGGAGGGTGAATACAAGGCACAAGGGGGCTCACACATGGCCTGTTTTAGCTGCCAGAGTTGCTGTGGGCCAGTCCTTTGATATTTCCAGGCCCGTGGGCCTTGAGTTTGACACCCCTGACTTCACAGTACTTAACTTTTGGCAACACAATCACACAATTGCCATTTGCAAACTTCAAAGCCAGCTTCTGACAAGCCAAGTCAATGGGGAAGCCAGCAGGTTGTCGCAAGTTGTGGTCATGTGACATCATTCTTAATGACCATGGGTGAACCACTTAAATAATTCTGTTAAGTAATTCTGTTTCGGTTATTGAGTAAAACATCACATGACTGTGCCTAACTTAACATCAGTTCCACCCATGGACATGAAGCACAATGTCACGTGACCACCACTTGCAACGTCCCACAGTGAGTTGGCCATGGTGAGTTGACTGCAGTGACTTGGCCATGGAAAGGTGGCCACCGCGAGGTCGCTCTAGCAGTTTGTCCCCTTCCTTCTTCCCTCTACCCCTTCCACTTATCCCACCTCCATCCTGCTGGAAAGAAAGAGGGAAGTAAACCTTTTTGTCCTTGTGTGTTTCTTTTTTCCAAAATGATTCATATATGCAAGAGAAAATGCTTGGTATATAGCAGATAGGGTTCAAATAATTTTACTTGTTTTACTTATTTTTTTGTTACAAATTCAACACATTCCTACTAATTTTTGTTAGTTAATTAGCCTTGGCTCTTCAAACATTTATTAGGAGGGGAAGATTGCTAGGACTAGTTGCAGCTGGAACTGACAATCCCAGGTCGTCAGGGTGAAACACCTTGGCATTTTATTGGACTTTTTGTACATGTTTACATTTTTTCTCCTGTTTGCTTTTTCCTCTGGAGGTGGGAATGTCATAAGTTCAGGCTCCTCTTTCATCTGAGTAACTACAGATGTTCTAAAGAGCCAGCAAGATTCAAGATGAGATTTGTCATCCCCCCTCTTTTTTTTTTTTTTTTTACTATTCTCATCCCCTTTTTCCTAGTTGAGTGCAGAGATACCACCAGGTATTGTGAGAAGGTGAAGCAGTTAAAGCTCTGCCAACTGGCACAGTTCAAGTCACGCTGCTGTGGGACGTGTGGAAAAGCATGAAGGCAGCAGCGAAAGAAAGAAAGAAAGAAAGAAAGAAAGAAAGAAAGAAAGAAAGAAAGAAAGAAAGAAAGAAAGAAAGAAAGAAAGAAAGAAAGAAAGAAAGAAAGAAAGAAAGAAAGAAAGAGAAAGTGAATTTAGCAACCGATGGCCTTGCTCTACTCTGCTCCTGAGAAGAGCTGCTTTGAGAGAAAGAAAATTGGAAAAGCAGTTGCCTCGCCTGCCACTTATTTATTTATTTTTCCTTTCTCTCCCCCCCTCTTTTTTTTTTTCTTGTTAAGAAATCTCTTTTAACAGAGTCATTTGTTCTTTCTAAAAAAAAAACAGAAGACCTTGACAAGGTTTCTCTCCTCATGATGGGAAACACATGCAGCAAGTCACAGTTCAGATGAGGGTGGAGTCCGCGAAAGGGAGAGAAAGAGAGAGAGAGGAAAGAGAAAGCATGTTGGAAATGGAACCGTCCAGAAGACATCACTGGGGGCCCTTGACGGACTGAAGAAATGATGTGGAAGCAACTGGAGACCAAACGCCCAACTGGATTACTACTACGTAAATCGAAATGGGGCTTGACAGATATAGAAAGCAGAGATTAAAATGGAGGATTGCCACCTTGCAAATGTTGGAACTGATTCTGGCATGCTTACAGTGAATCTTCTTCCCAAATAGGGATTTACTACGGTGCGCTCACTACTATCACCACCTGGGAAACTGGTAGCGTGAAGTGTTATACTCGTGACTTCTTGGCATTTTGCCACAGAGGCTTACCAGTGAGAACAGCTGGCATTGGGGAGGGGGCTAGAAATTGGCCATAGTGATGGGGATTGCCCATGCCAACACATCCAGAGGCCACTAAGTTGGGGGAAATGTAATTAAAAATAAGGGGAAGTAAGTAAAAGTCCTCACTGTCTAACTCAGTACTTCCCAAGAGGTTGTTTGTACATTTGAGGAGGTGATGGCTTGTTTGTATCCATAATGAGTTTATCATAGCTGTATGTCTTTTTTAATGCTACAATATGGGGTATTCTGCTTTTGTGATCGTCAGGTGGTACAGTTTGACTCTCAGAATGCTACAGTAGATTAAACTGCATTTTCTAATAATGTAGCTGAAATGCAGGGGGAGCAATGCCATACGGATTAGGAAGAAAGGTGCACCAAAGATTAATTCTCACCATTGGTTTTGGTTGCTTGCGGTCCAGATGCCAATCTCTTCTTCACTTACTGAAAGCTTGGAGTTCTTTTAAGTTTATTTCGTTTTAAACAAAATGCCTAACTAAATATATTGGATGCAGTTTCATCCTGATTGCTCTTGATAAATATTGAATCTGATGAAAATGGAGGGAAATACTCAAGAGGTTTCCATCATATGTTTCTATTGGCTTTTGTTAGTAGAAATGAAGTTGGAAACTAATTTAAAAAAGCCTAAAAGAATAAGAAGAAATTGGGATAGAAGATTATGTAGTCCATATGGTTCAGAATGAGTGTAAAAAACCCTGCACATATTTTGTAATAATAAAAGAGAAAGTATGAGGCAAATCCTAAGAGGAATAAGTGAACTCATTTGTCCAAAAATATTTTGGTTTTTTTAAAGAGGTTGGCAACACCTGTTCAGCCTCACCCATTCTCCACTACGGAAGTACAACATAATCCATCCAACTGCGTATAGATTTTCTACATTGAAATGAGAGATTCCATGAGATTAGATCGTGTTTAAATTGGTTTGCAGAGTAATCCTGTTAATCTTTGCCACTGTGAATGCCCACTATGTGGAACAAATGCTGAGGAAAATTACAAACATCCTCTCAGGCCTGATGAAATATACGAACTGAACTGTTTTCTTATTTGATGTGGATGACTCAGAGAAAGACAATCAAGATAAGTGCTTCCCATTTCATTTTTTTTAAGGGTGTTTTCTTTTTTATTAAGCAGGATGAAATTCACAAACTGCTGAACTGCTTGGAGCTAAAACACAGCAGCTCTGAAACACACTTCTTTGGAAGAATAGAAGCTCTGATTGACGGGCTGTTGCAGCCATCTTATAATGCCCCTTCATTTAGCCTCCTTCACTTAGGAATAACTCCATTGCTGTTTGCTTTCTGGGCATTGTCAAATGGAGCTGAGCACCTTTAAGAAACGAGGCTCAGAGCTCACACAGGCTCCAGACCTGTGCTGTTCATTAAAGCAGTTCATCTTTTTTTCCCAGATACGCCATGAGTCTTAAAAACAAACCACTGTATCAATGTTTAGAATTGCAATGCAAGTCAATTCCTTAATGCGACAGGATTCACAAATTGATGGGCTGTTTTAATGAAGAATAAGCGGTCATTTTGGAAGCACACAGCCCTGTGGTGAAACATGGGTTGCCCCATGGCACAATTCAAACAGGTTACATAGTATACTTCCTGTCTGCTATTAAAGGAGAAGGAAAGGCAGTCTGCATCAGGTCTATAGTGTCCTTCACACCTTTTAGAGCTTTGACCAAAAGCGGAGCTAATGAATGCGCTGTTTCCCACCGACTCTGACCCAGTAATGATAAGAGAAGCATGTGGTTGGTTTGTCTTGCTTTGGGGGCTGACTTTGACACAACATTTGGTGTGTTGGTTTTTACCCAGCACTGTTTTCTCCAAGGTACAGTGACTGTACATCTCTAGTAACTATCCAAAGCTGGGCTTTAGCACAATGAAGGATTGAGCACCTGCAAATCAATTGGTGTTTTTTATTTGCAGAGAAGGAGGGGCCTTCAAACAAGATCACAATTTGTGGGGCACATTTTTGTACCCCAAATGAGTGGTATGATGGCCTAGAGGTGGAGCTCTTGCCTCACAATCAGGAGGCTGTGAGTTCAATCCTAGGTAGAGACAGATATTTCTCTCTCTGGGCACAATGAGAATATATCTGCCGAATAGAATTCCACATTGGTGACAGGAAGGGCATCTGGCCAGTGAACACTCTGCTGCATTCAATTGCCCTGACTCCACCCCGCAAGGGATTATGGTATCATTAAAAGGAGATGATGATTTTTGTACCCCAAACATCTTCAGGGAGGGTAGGTGGACTCTTCAGTTCTGGGGAGTTTGGTTGAGCACAAGCACTATAAAAGGCCAGACCTGCGGCTTGGGTGTGTTTGAGAGGATTCTTGGCTTGTATTTAACCGTAAAATGTGTGCTGAAGGTATCATTGATAGGTTGCAGCTTTTTATTACCTGTATATTTTAAAACAAGTCTGGAAGTTCTCTGATGAGGTCAATGTCAGGTCCGCCAGATTTAAATTGCCTTCTGTTTTGGGCTTTCCAAAATGTATCTGGCAGAGAGTTTGCTCTCTTTTCAGATGGGTCTCTAAGTTACTGTGTTGCTATGAATCAATGCAACATTTATTTAAAAGAGAGAGAGAATGTCTTTCTACATTATGTAAATGTATCATGTGTATATTTATTAGAATTTCTTGTATAAAAAGTGCAATATGAATAATTGTACATTAATTTTGTCCAGATGAAACTATTGGGTGGGGTGGGGGGAGGGCAGGGGGGAAGAGAAGAGATTCTTCTGAAATACATCTGCAATGTTTTTGTAATACCGGTGACATTTGTATTGTCTGCCCTTATTGTTGTATTTAACTTTAACTACATTCATTTCATACAGAGAAAACCACAACGGGGGATGTGGCGGGGGGGAGGCAGCGGCATGGTGAGGAAAGTTATATTCTACAAACAAAAAATCCCTTTTCCTTAGCAGTGATGTGGTAGCTGTTTTTTCTCCATAGAAAAATAAATTGATTTTCATCAGAACATCAGGCGTCCATCGCTAAACTCTTTTGGATGGTGGCCTTTTGGAAACTCTCTGTGAAATGAATCCAGGGGACAGCATTCAAATGGGTGCAGTGTTTTGGGGGTTTGGGTGTGTGTGTATGAGTGTGCCCTAATATAGACATAAATGAGGCTCCCGAAGAAGATGGCTTCCCTGTTTATTTCAAAGTATGCATCTTTGTGTTGTCAGTGCCATTTAATGCTCTTGCAACCCAGGGACCTGAATTGAAACACAGGCGGATAATCTAGTTCCAATTTCAATTGAGCTCCATCCAACTCTGGGTTGCCTTCCCCCACCCACCCACTCCCCAGGAGCTGGCTAGTTGCTCTCTCCCGTTTGCAAGCCCCAGCCGGGATCCTCCGAGTTGCATCCCACCAACAACGGGCATGTCTGTAACTGTGCTAAGGCTTGCGGCCTATGAATGTAATTGCAAATGTTTCATGAATTGTGACTTGGCAGCATCCATGTACATCTCTTGTTAAGTTGACAAATACTACAGGAGGCAGCTCCCCCACTTTAAAAAAAAACAAAAAAAACTTGTTTATATATATTTTTTTTGTACAAATAATGCATCTTATTTATTTACTTTCTTGTCAGACTGGTTCTTTATCATTTCCTCTGGAATCTTGGGAATTACAAGTATTCAGAATTCCCCTTTATCTTCTGTCTGAAGAAAAACACTAAATCTCTGAGGACATGGAGAGAACATTCCAGGAAACATAACCATTTCCATTCTAAAGCCAGAAACAGAAAAAAATAATAATGATAATCTTAACACTAGAAATATCTTCCATCTCTCCCCCAAAGTTTGCCAATGTCCTTTTCTGGGTTCGGGAATCTCCAATTTTGGAAAATCATTAAAAGGGGTAACAGAAAGATCTTTATTTCTAAAGGGCCTTTCCATCTCCTCATTGTTATTGTTGTTTGTGGTCTTATCAAGCTGATAACCAATCGCTGAAAAACAAAACAACAGAGATCTAGAAGGGCTAAAATATATGGTTACTATTAGTAAAATAAAGTACTTTTAAGTTTTAAAAAATCAAAGTTTAACAGGCTTGTAGTTAACATTCCTGCTTCCAACACAAGGAAGTAGCTGTTTTAAATGTCACATGGTATAAGCAAGAAAGTATTCAACCTCACATATTACATTTCTTTACACATTAGATTACAAGAACCTACATTTTCTACAACAAGTGCTGCTTCTCATTTGATTGAAACGAAACATTTCAGGATGCAGGAAAGTTAGCTGAGTTTCAATGAACAAATCAGCGTGATACAAAAATAGAATGTACAAAAACTTTCTAATCTTAAATAATAACCTGTATCATTACTGTATGGAATCTGTCAGTGTTTGCTTTTAAAGGCCAGGCATATCCTGTAAATCACCAAAATTGTATTCGACACTTCCTGATCTTTAGAAATATCAAAGGCTTTGATTGTCAAGGACATTTAGGGATTAATATAGCTAGTTATTTGTAGACCACAGGCAAAATATAAGCATATAAGTCTTAAGGCCTTGGAATCTCGGAATATCAGAATGAATTCAGAGAACTCAAATATTTCATTAGGTTTTAGAATTGTGCACTGACCCATTTGCTTGTGATTAGAAAACACCAAATGTGTTTTTGTTCGCACTGTAGCAGAAAGTTGGCTCAATGGACACATCCAACCCTTAATGGTGGGTCATTAGGAGCTTCCTCCTAGCCCCTACTCTGGTTGAACTGGATTTAAAAGAGGTGGGACAACTGCCATATAAAGTATCTTCAGAGTTTATGGCAGACTATTCTTAAATAATTACTGCTGTGGAAATGAATGGTATGACTTTGTCCTGTGAGGAGACCTGGTTGTATTTTAATTTTAAAAGGAAAACGCACAACATATATAAGCTAGAACATTTCCTGAAACTGGCTAAACACTTCCTGCACTCTAAAGAGCCAATAAAAGTAAAGACTCCCTTGGTGTAGTTTTCTTGGCCGGAATTAGGAAGTGGTTTGTCTCTGATTTCTTACAGAATGTTTTTCCAACTTCCAGGTCTAGTCTACAGGCCTGAGAATGATGGTCTCCAATCCAAGTATGAGCCAGATCTAGCCCTGCTTAGCTTTTATAAAGCAAAGGGAGAGCAACTAAAATCAGTTACACACTACAGTGTTATAGTCTCTGTGATCCACACTTCCTTTTTCTCTTACACAAAACACTCTGGTCTTGCCATGGGTACAATAAATATCAGGTTTTTAATTGAGAGACATACTAGAATTTGGAGAATTTCCCAGTCAGAGTAAGTTCATCATTTGCATCTAGCCTCAGATCATTTGCATCTAGCCTCAGATTTAGAAACAAACTATATGGCCTTCTGAATTTAGTAACAAACTACATGGTCTTCTGAAAAGTACATTCCACATCTTCTAGGAGACTAGAGATAAGGAAGATGGTTGCCTAATTTGGCTCATGAAATTCCTTGATGCAATAATTTTGCCAAATGGTTTTCATCTCAGGAATAATTTTATAAACAGTTGCTTACAACAGGCATTCACAAAACAGGATAAGAAACTCTCCACATTATCAACACGGGTCTGCTTTGGTCTTTATATAAAAGGTGAGATCAGAACAGATCTTGCTGCTTCAGAATCCTGATTGGTGGGGTTACAAAATGAATCTTGCAAGTGGTGCATACCTCTGAAAAATAGCTGAACAAAGATCTGATCTAAAAGTTTCCTACAAGTAGTAGCTCAACAATCTGTCAACATGAACCTGTTGGTGAACTGTTATGAAGTAATGATGAATCATGATCGTCCTATTTAACCAGCAAACTATCCTTTCCACAGGCCCTGGTTCAGAATTCTCTCAGTTTAAAAATAGCTACAAAATTCATGTTCCAACTCAATTGATCAAGGAATGCAATACACCTTTGGCAATTCTTCAACATGTTCTTTATAAAATGATAAAAGAAAAAGTTATAAGATGCTTCTGTTAGATGGACTCACAATTCATGACTGCACCCAAAGACTACAAGTTAATGGCTTTATCCAAATGAAAGGAATGATATTTAATAATTGAAATGCCAAGTTTTGCATTTAGCAAAGCATACACACACACACAAATAGAGGATGAAAGATTTCTGGCTTGGTAAGAGTTTATGAAAAGAGATTCTAGGTGTTGACTATGGCTGAATCATGAGCCAGCAGTGGGATGCAGTTGCTGAAAAAGTAAATGGGAGCTTGGGCTACATTAACAGGAACATTGAATCCAAACCACAAGAGTTATTTGTTCCCTTGTACTCTGCCCTGTTCAGATCCCATTCAGAATTATGTGCCCAGTTCTAGGCACCACAATTGATATGAGACATCAAGAAACCTGCATCATAACTTGGTCCTCAACATCAATAAGACCAAGAAGCTTATAGTGGACGATAGAAGGAATAGATCAGACATCCAGCCCTTGCTTATCAATGGAGACGGAATAGAGCAAGTGGTCAGTTTTAAATTTCTGGGTGTTACCCTAAAAGAGGACCTGACTTGGGGTGCTCACATTGCAGCACTGGTCAAAAAGCCCAGCAGGGATTACACCACCTGAGACTTCTCCAAAAACAACTGAATGAAAAACTGCTGGTGACCTTCTACCGCTACATCATAGAGAGTATCTTAACTTACTGCACCTCTGTATGGTTTGCCAATTGCACGGTGGCAGATAGGAAAGCACTCCAGAGGGTTAATATCATTGCCCAGAAGATCATTGGTTGCCCTCTCCCCTCTTTGGAAGAGCTTTATAGCTCCCGCTGTCTTAATAAAGTTCAAAACATTCTCAAAGATCCATCTCATCCTGGGAACCCTTTTTCTGAACTATTACCATCTGGTAGACAGTACAGGATAATAAAAACAAGGACAAATAAGCAGAAAAACAGCTTCTATCCCAGGGCAGTAGCTCTGTTGAATTCTGTATAGTGCAATATTAATGCAATGTCGGGTTTTCAATTCAATATGTGGAGTGTGAAGAATGTGTGTTTGTGTTTATTTTCATAGTCATGATGTGCACTGAAGATGGTGTTAGATTTTGTTGTATGAGCTGCAATGACAAGAAACTAAAACTAAACTAATCAATTTCAGAGTCACACTTTCAAGATGTTCAGGGATCTGGAAACTGAGGCATATTGAAGAATCTGGCTAGGTATGGCCAGGGATGGGATTCAAATTTTTTAACAACAGGTTCTGTGGGCGTGGCTTAGGTGGTGAGTGTGGCTTGGTGGTCATGTGACTGAGTGGACATGGCTTGGTAGTCATGTTATTGGCTGGGTGTGGCCAGCTCAATATCATTCACATCGAGACATGCATCTTCTCGCCTAGCCTCTCCTGACTGTGGGGATGCTGCAACAGTTGCAAGTGTGAAAAATGGTCATAAGTCACATTTTTCAGTACCATTGTAACTTTAAATGGTCACTCTACACAAGCAAAGTACCAGCAAGGGGAAAAAAAACTTCAGAGAGGTTCCTGAAACAGGAAGTCTAGTCCTGCCAAGAATGTAATAAGGGTTAACGGAGAGGCAGTTTCTGTAAGCAACACCAGAATGTTTCCTTCCTGCCTTCTTTACAGGATTAGGCCAGTAATTCCTTCTAACAACCGGTTCTCTGAACTGCTTAGAATGTTAACAATCGGTTCTCGAGAATAGGTGCGAACCAGTATAATCCCACCCCTGGGTATGGCTAGATATAGTGCTCTGCCAGCAAAAACGGGCTCCCAAGCTCCATTTTCGGCTGCCATGGCCTCCTGCATCCCTCTGCCAGTGAAAATGGAACTTGGGATGGCTTCACAAACTCCGTTTTCACAGGCAGAAGGTTGCAGGAGGCCATGGCAGCCAAAACAAAGTGGGAGCCTTTTTTGCTGGCAGGGCACTTGGACCACCACAGCCGCCCCTGACATGAGTGACGTTGAGCTGGCCACGCCCACCCTTTCAAACACAACCCTGATGCAGTCCACAGTGAAATCAAGTTTGACACCCCTGTCTTAGAGGAATCCACCAGTTTTGGATTTCTGCTTTCAATGGGTCCATTACTCAGAATGCTGACACTCTGTTTATTAGCGTGACCTTCTGCCTTTGTTTATCCCAGACAGGTGACCGGGATAGGATTGGTGTCACATAGAGATCCCTGCCAAAAACTTTGTCATCATTTTCTCATTGAACTTCAACTAGGAGACTGAAATGAAATTTCAGTTATCATTGTAGGGAACCATTTTAGATATTCTAAGCCAGTATCCTATTGGTGCCCACAGAGGGGTCAAAAGAGTCAAGATGGCCACCATAACCATGAGACCGAAGGTGAACACTGGGTTTTGACTGCTTGGTTTAAAAAGAGACATCTCTGACCCCACTGTTCATTCAGAGGCTCACATTAGAAATCTTGAGAAACATGAACACGTAAGAAAAAGTAAAACTGTTGAAGAACAATGTGACTAGAAACCTGTTTATGGAATAATCTATATATATAAAAGTGAAAACCACTCATACATCATCACAAAATTTCCAGAACCATAAAGCATACAAACTTGAAATTTAGCATGTATGTTCTGCTTGGCTTCTAGGTGCTCACTGAGAAGGGATTTTTTGAAATGACCATCAGAGCATTAGTATTTTGTATATCAACACGCTCTGATGCTAAGGAGTTCTACTCCCCCTCCCCACCTGAAAAGAAATCTGCTCCAAATGCAAAACACAAGCAGGGGAGAGGAGTTTCAATTTCAGTTTCACAGCAGCAATCAGGTTTTGTACAGAACAGTTTAGCTAACTGGCTCTTTGCTGTCTCCTTCTTGTTTTCACAACAAATATTGTTTCAGTTTCTTAACAGCCCTCAACTCTCACACACTGACAGAATGCGAGCCAGATAAATACCAATGGATGCTGGGAGGCAGAGGTACATTTCCCCCCCTTATTTTCCTCTCCAAAAACTAAGCCCAATCACATAGTTTCATAGCGAAACACAAGTATAGAGCTGGTATTAAAATATGGCAGCCCACATCCATCTGGCAAGAGGGGCAAAAATTCAGAACCTGAAGTTTTCAGTGCCGTTTTTTAATTTGAGGTAACCAATCATGGGCTTGGACACAACTCCCCAAATTCCTAATCTCTAGGGTTTATGGGAATTTTAGGTCAAAAACTCACTGCCATTTCCTTCTCCGTAAACCTTTGCTGAACTTATATGTGTCCAATAAGGGCTGGGAAGCAAATGCTTATCCAGTAGATTAGATCTCCAAACATAGTGGAAAACCAAGTTTTATTTTCAGCTTAAAGCATCCCTCTCTCTTTCATTGCAGTTTGATATAAGAAGTAGCTAAGTCAAGTTTTTTTCTTCTTTCTTTTTAAACTCAAATATAACCCCCAGTGTATTTAATTGGGCTTGGTTTTCAAGGAAGCAGCTTCAGGCTGATTTAAAGAGCTCAGCATTACTGGAGCCCGTAAGAGCTGATCTGATATAAACTAGCAGTAATCGTGCAGTAAAGATGTCTGGCTGAGAAGGAACTAAGTGTCAAAGGACAATGATTTAATGCGCCTTCCTGGGGCTGAGAGCTGGTCCCGTTTGTGAACTCTGCACTGGAGAAATGTTGGCCTTCAACTCACCTGGGGATGGAGAGACACATTTCTCATGCCCTCTTCCAATCCTATAAAACGGTCTGTTGCCTAGAGGTTCCCCGCTATCTGGGGCTGACCTCGTGCTCCACCCACAGTTGGGACCCAGGAATGCCAGATGAGCCAAAGTGCGTAGAGAAACTGCAGATCATTAAATTGCTAACAAAGAGAAGGTGCATTTGTCCTTGCCAGGCAAGGAGTCTTCCCATGCTTGGCCTAAGGATTAAGTGTTGGGTGGGGGCTTGGACATCTCCCAAAATCTGACATTTCCTCCAATCCTTCCCCCAAGCAATTTATTAAGCCCATATTATTAGTTTAAAGGAAAGATTCTGCAAGATTGCCAAATATTAACTGATAACATTTTGATTAGTGAAACATTCATGGGTTTTGCTGCCTTTAGTTTTCTCCTAGTCATGCTCCACAGGTGTGTTTGTTTTGTAAAATCACAAACAGGTCATTTCAAATTTGCTAGTTAAAAAAGGTCTTTTAGGAACTGTAAGCACTCAGTTTGTGCCATTGGGATACAAGAGTTTCTTTCAAACTTCTTTATTAGCCAGATGGTGTTTTAGCAAGGGTACTGATGTTCCTAGCCAAGAGGTCTTTTAGCATTATCCATGTACAGTGTTCATGTGGGTGGGTGTTTATCTACTAGTGACTTTATCTCCTGCCACTGAAAGAGGCACAAAATGAAACCCTCAAAAGGAAAATTGATACCAAAATTCAATTAAAGCACAATGAAAACCATAATTTAAATTCCACTTAGAAACCCAAAAGAATAAAATAGGCAGCAAGATTGTCACAACCTCAGCAGCCATGACTGACCTTTGGTCATATTTATTAATTTTGATTTGATCTCAGCAGGAAGCAATTCCTTCAATGTTCCTTAAGGGCCTGTCACATAGGCCGATGGATGCAAAAAGTATGTAAAAAGGACACAGTGGACGAGAAAATTTTCCAT